>CAUYPK010149458.1:0-41753 GCA_963574355.1 Loris lydekkerianus | reverse complement strand
GAATGTCATTGAAGTATTTAATTTCTCAGTTTAGCTGGGTACAGGATCCTGGGTTGAAAGTTATTTTGCTTTAGGAGATTAAAAGTCAATGACCATCCTCTTCTAGCTTGAAAGGTTTCAGCAGAGAGATCTGCAGTTATTCTAATATTCTTGCCCGTGTAGGTGATGATTTTCTTTTGTCTGGCTGCTTTCAGAATTTTCTCCTTCATATTAACTTTAGTGAAATTGATTATGATGTGTCTGTGGGATGTCTTAGTTGGGTTGAGTCATGCTGGAGTTCTGAAATTGTCTGCTATCTGAATTTCAGAATCTCTTGGCATGTCTGGAAAGTTCTCCTTCATAATCTCATGGAGAAGGGACTCTGTGCCTTGTGAAGCCACTTTATCGTTTTCAGGGATCCCTACAAGACAAATATTGGTTTTCTTCAAATTATCCCAGAGCTCTCTGAGAGAGTGATTTTGCCCTCCATTTCTCTTCCTCTTTGAGGGTTTGGAAGCATTCAAAAGCTTTGTCTTCAATGCCAATAATCCTTTCTTCTGCTTGCTCCATTTTTTTTTACTGAGGGATTCTTCTGTGTTTCTCAGATCTTTGAGGGCTGCAACTTCTTATCTCAATGTGTCAAACTCTTTGGTTGTTTGGTCTTTGAATTCGTTGAATTCTTCAGATATATTTTGGGTTACTGCTTGGAATTCTAATTCGATTTTATTTGCTATCCAGATTCTGAATTCAATTTCTGACATCTCAGCTATTTGTGCATGGGATCTTGTGCTGTGTCTGTACCATTAATCCTTGGAGGAGTTGATCTACTCTAATTATTTATATTGCCAGAGTTTTTCTGTTGATTTCTCCTCATGATTGCTTTTCACCATTGCTTCTGGCCATCCTCAGAGTTGGGGAGGTGTCTCTCCAAGATCAGACTCCAGTGGGATCACTCTATTGTTGCTGGATCGTTATAGGGAGTGACCCTGTGTAGTTCCTCTGGGGCTGCCCCAACCAGGGAGTTCTGGTTGTGGAAGCAGCTCTGAAGTGTGACACACCCAGATCCAGTAACAGGGTGGGAGGTGGTGCACATGGTTCTGGGAGTGCCTGGCTCCCAGTGACTTTGGCACAGAGAGCCCAAGGCTCCAGCAGTCTCTGGCCAGGAGAAGGGCTCTGTGCAGAGCCAGGGAGGGCTCCGGAGGGCACACAGCCAGCAGAGTCCCTGGCCAGATAAGCGGGCCAGTGTGGAGGCAAGGAGGGTATAAGAGGGAGAAGACACAGGGTTGCGTGACTCCCGCAGTTCCTGGTTAGGGCATGTGGAGGCCCGGCGGGGGTGGGTTGCGGGTTAGGGGTCGCAGTGCAGCTCTTATGGAGGTCCAGGCGGCCTTAAGCCCAGGAGTTTGAGGTTGCTATTAGCTGTGACAACCAGCACAACACTGGTTGTGCCCAGGGCAACAGTCTGAGGCTCCAATGTGCCCAAACCTGTCTCACTCTGCCCCTGAGGTTTAAGGCTGTAAGGCAGCACAGTCCCCGCCTTTAGGCTGCTCAGTCAGTAGGTTACTAGCTCCCGTCCAATCCTTGCTCTGCGACCCTGATGGCAGAGCTTGCTGGGGCAGTTCTCTCACAATGGCTCCCTGCGGCCCACAGCCAAACACTATTAGCTCCATCCGGCTCAGTGGCTCAGTTTGGGGCCCTAGACAATGCCCAAGGTTCTCCACACTCTTGCTCAATCTCTCCCTAAGGCAGTTCAACTGAGTGCCAAGTCCAAAAACACCAAAACAGTTTACAGGTAAGGCCTTTCTGGTTTGTAGTCTCACTGTTGCTTGTACTTATGGCTGCCGGCAGGATTAGGTCGATCGAACACAAGCAACCTCTTGCCAGTTTTCCACTGTTTTTGTCCTCCTCTTGGGGTCTAGAAGTCTCTTGCTGACTCCCTGTATCCTCAACAGGATGATTATAGGCAGATCCCACCAGCCAGAGATTCCTGGAGTCTTATCTCCCCAGACTCACCGTGCCCAGTTGCAGGGAAGCTGTTTCTCGGCCACCATCTTGCTCCACATCCTCTACTTTCTATTTTTAAAACGTTTGCCTATCTGGATGTTTTATATAAATAGAATAATATAGCATGTGATCTAATCTGTCTGGCTTCTTCCACCTAGCATAATGTTTTCAAGGTTCATTCATGTTATGGAGTGTGGCCATAAAGTTCATGTGCGATTTAAAATAGTGTGTGATTTAGAATTGCACATGAACTTTATGGACATCTGTATATCAGTACTTCATTTCATATTTCATCCTGTGGATATGTGACATTTTGTTAACCCATTCACAGACGTTTGGCTTCTTTCTACCTTTTGTCTATTCTGCTAAAAACATTTGTGTACAAGTTTTTGCAAGCACATATGTTTTAATTTCTCTTGAGTATATACCTGAGAGTGGAATTGTTAGGTCATATGATAACTATGTTTAATTGCTTAATGACTAGCCAGCCTGTTTTCCAAAGTGGCTGTAATATTTAACATTCCCACCACAGTGTATAAGGGCCTCTGATTTCTCCACATCCTTGTCAACACTTATTATTATCTGACTTTTTAATTTTGTCCATCTTGGTAGAATAAAAAATGTGGTTTTGATTTGAATTTCCCTACAAGCATTTTTTTATGTACTTATTGGCCATTTTATATCTTTTTTGGAGAAATATCTTCCCAGTTATTTTGTCCACTTTCAATTGGGTTATTTATCTTTTTATTATTGAGTTGTAAAAATGCTTTATATATTCTGAATACAATGCCCTTATTTACGAATATTTCTTCCCCATTGTGTGGATTGTCTTTTCCCTTTCTTGATAATATCCTTTGATGCACAACATTTTTAGTTTTGATCAAATCCAATTTATCTACTTTTTCTTTTGTTGCTTGTGGTTCTTATGTAAATTTTAAGAATATATTGGCAAATCTGAGGTCATGAAAATTTACCCCTATTTTTCTCTTAATAGCTTTATAGTTTTAACTTTTACATTTAGGTCTTTGATCCATTTTGAATTAATTTTTGCATATGGTGTGGGATAACAGTCTAGTTTTTTTTTTTGTTTTTTTTGATTTTTTTTTTTTTGCCTGTGGTTATTCAGTTATTCCAGCACCATTTGTTGAAAACATTATCCTTTCCCCATTTAATTGTCTCAGCACTCTTGTTAAAAATAAAAATGAGTTGACCATAAACACATAAGTTTATTTCTTCACTTTTAATTCTATTCCATTGATTTGTATGTCTATCCATGTGCTAATACCACACAGTCTTTCTTACTTTTGTTCTGTAGTAAATTTTGAAATCAGAAAGTTTGAGTGCTCTTATTTTGTTTCTTTTTTTCAAGATTGTCTTAACTATTCCAGGTGACTTGCAACTCAATACGAATTTTGAAATCAGCTTATCAATTTCTGCAAATAAGTCAGGTAGCATTCTATTTGAGATTGTGTTGAATCTGTAGATCAATTTGGGGAATATTGCCATCTTAATCTTAATGTTAAGTTTTCTGATCCATGAAGATAGGGATCTTTTTCCATTTATTTATCCCCTCTTCAATTTCTTTCAACAACATGTTATTTTCAAAGTATAAGTTTGCATGCTTTTAGTTAAATTAATTCCTAAGTATTTTGTTTTTATTGACACTACTGTGAATGGATTTTTTCCCAAATATTTGGCCATATCTTTTTTTTTTTAATTTTTACATATACAAGTGTTTATTAGGTTTCCATTTTTTTTTTGCCTTCACAAAATTAAAAAGGCTTAAATTTTAATAATAATAACAATATTTAAAATAAGGGCTAGAAACAAAAACCTTGTAAAGAATGAAGGAACATAAATACATTCAGAAAAGGAATCAGACAATTGCTACATCGAAATATTAAGCAATAATGATAATAATAATTCAAAGAAAGTAACATTCACATTGCCAAATAAGAGTATGTCTATTATAGAATGCTTTGACTCTGAGGTTCAGTATGGAGTCATCAGTTAACTTCTTCTTATTTTTTTTTTTTAAGTCTGAAAAAATAGACAACTAATATTTATAAATAAAAGTAACAGATACTTTCAAAAAACAGATCTTGCCAAATCTTATAGACAATAGCAAAAGAAGAAACGCTTCAAAATCATTCTACTTGATCTGGGTACACCTGATATTAAAATTGAAGAAAACATATTATTATAAAGGGGAAATTACAAACATATGTCACTTATAAATGAGGATGTAATATCCTAAAGAACACATTAACAAGTTGAATTAAAAATTAATGTTTAAATAATGTACTTTGGTAAAAATTAAATCCAATTTATGTGAGAATTAGTCACTATTTGATTCACAGGGATTAATTGCTCAGTCATTTCTGATTGAGGTTACTAGAGATTTTACAGATGGCCTGTGAGTTTGTTGATGTGTTCTCTTTCTGTTTTCCAAATGTAGGCTTCTAAAGAGATAAATTTTCCTCTCAGGACTGCTTTTGCTGTATTCCCATAGGTTTTGGTAACTTGTGTCTTCATTGTTGTTATATTCAAGAAGTTAATGATTTGCTTTTTTATTTCTTCCCACACTCAACTGTCATTCAGCAGAAGGTTGTTTAACTTCCATGCCTTTGTGTGAGGTTGAGCATTTTTGCTGGAGTTGAATTCCACTTTGAGTGCCTTGTGGTCTATGAAGATGCAAGGTAGAATTTCAATTATTTTGATTCTGTTGAGGTTTGTATTTCCCCTCTTTTGTAATCACACTACATTTACTCCATCCACTGTACTAGGAAAGGAGAAAAAACATACTACCATTTTAAATAAAGTTCATCTATGTATATAACAACTTTAAAAAATGGGCAGGATCTGATCAATGACAATATCTGAAGGAAAACTAATTTATCTGTCATAGCCAGTGTCTTTACTGTACTGTTTAAAGATTGGAAGAATAGTGAAAACTTTACCAACATTTGCTATGTTGGGACAAAGTCTATGATGATATTTTAATATAATATTTTTCCTTCCTGTTTTACCATTTTATAGATCCAATTCCAAGAGTACCTTAGATGTTGTAAGAAAGCCAATTTCATAATACTTTTGAAGATTATAAATGTTTTCTATAGCCTAGATATAAACTAGATTTTTAAGCAGGTAATGAAGCTATAAATTGTAAATAAAATAAAGAAAAACTCCTTCTACAAACAAAAAAATGACTCCATTATTTCCAGACCCCTAGCTTTCCAAACATTTTAGTAAGTAATATCCGACAAAATGAACACCCTGAATTTTATCAGTTCCTTGCCTACCTGCTGATGGGAGGTAGGTAGTACATCAATAGTAAAATATCCAAAAGACAAGAAACAAGGAAAAGTAACAGAACTGCAACTAAGAGGCAGGTAAATAAATGGATGTGTGCCCCTAGCACTGAATGAGATTGACAGATTTAAAGATCAACAACACCTTACATTTCTATAGCTAAAAGAGCTTTTACAACTTTTCCTGCAAACTATTTCATCTGAATCTAACAACAGGAGAAGCTATTACTCAAACCATTTTTTTGTAGTTGTGAAAATTGAGTCATTGAGAAGACATGGCTTGTCTGAGACTACATAACTAGCAAGTAATTGTCGGAAGCAAGGCTAGAAACCAAACTATAGAGCTCCTTTCTGTAGACAGTACAAAACCATCTTCAAAGGGACACAATTTATTCCAAATGGAGGATTATAACCAAAAAAAAAAAAAAAAAAAAAGGAAAGTAGGCAAGTTTCTGAAATATCCTTACTCTTAATAGCTGTATGAATTTAGTCAAGTTACTACTTTGAGCCTTGGGTTCCCTGTCTTTAAAATGGGAACAATGTAGTATGTACCCTCAGGCTCGTCTGAAGGATGAAATAAGAATCAAAGTAAAACAAAATGTTTCAGTAAGTGTTTGGTGCCATTACACAGGGTGTCCATAAAGTTCATGTGCAATTTAAAACTGCACACTATTTTAAATTGCACACGAACTATATGGACATTCTATATTATTTTATCCTAATTTAATGAGTATTTTAACAATTGCCTAGTGGAAGAAGTACTTATGTTGTGAAGCTATTAGTTTTTATTCACCTAAATTATTCCAGCAGACAATGGGCTGCTACCTTTGTGAGATGCTCAGAAAAGGATTTCTACCTTAGGTAGGAGAAGACTATCATGCTCAAACTGTATTCTGATAATCCGCAGAGATCATTAAGGTGTTTGGTGGTCTGTTTTAGGAGCTGTGGAGAGGATCTGCAAAAAGGAAGGCTTATTGGGAGAGTCCCCAAGTCATCTGCTCCCCTAATAATGAGGGTGCTTACACATTTATCTGCTTTATATATGCATAGTCCACATATGATTCCTTATGGATTAGATGCTATAATGTTAAATAAAATAACATAATGTTTGAAACCCACTGAGCCAGATGATCTCAAAGGTCCTGCCCTTTTGAATCTGTGATTTGGAGTATGTCACCATCTGCATACTAAAGCAAAAGCTTTTCTTTTTTGAAGTAAAAATTTTAACTGACCACCATATTCTATGTATGCACACGGATTATCCAGGTTTTCAGTTTCTTCACAAAACTGCACTACAGAGACAGACAGCCTCTGTCTCTTATTGTGCATATGGCATCCTTTTATATTTGAATATTATTACTTAGCATTAATGGACTTCTCATGAAGTTCCAGGCACTGGGGGATAAAGTCAAGACATATCTTTACCAGTGCAAAGCTTATACTCTTTAGGTGTGATAAGGCACAATAAGGAGACCATTACCAAGCAATGCAACCAGTGCCCTGAGAGAAATAGATAAGGGTAGTATGGGAGTTTGAAGGATAGTGGACTTGACTCTCTTGGGAAAGAAGTAAAAGTTGTTCACCTATGACAGATAAGGCCATTTAAGTCAGAAATTACAATAAACATGGAGTCATAATAGAACATGCCCTGTTTGGGGATTTGCTAATAGATTAATAAATCTGGAACTCAGAGCTAATGTTTTTCACACTGGGATCCTTGAACAGGGTCTCAATGTTCTCTGAATCATATCCAGTAATTTTTTTAAATTATATTATTTTGTTTCTTAAGATAACGTGATAAAGCTTAATATAAACTGGATCATCTAGATAGCAACCTTATAACCAAGGACTGTCATGTATTCTCAGCATCCACATGTACACGTAGGATCACAACATTACTGGGAAGTAGAACTTTAATTATCCCAAGATAATAAGATAGACTCAGTATGAAAATGCATTTGTACCAAAATTAAGACCAAGTGACATGGCAGCATACTGTACTAATCAAAATTTAACCATAGATCAGAGAACACTAGTGGCACAACTGGGTCATCCTATGGTACAGTAGGCACAGAGAACTCAAAAGTGCCAACACTGCAATATATTTACAATGTGAATGACAATTTAGATTCACTAAATCATTTCTCACTTAAAATAAAGCTAATTTAATTTTATTGGTTTCGTATTTTTATTAACATATATATTTTATTTTATAATTGTGAAAGAGCTATTGGCATAGTTTGTATCTTATTTTGTGTTGGTACTTATTTAAACCACATAATTAAAAGTATTTTAAGTCAACACTGGGGGCTTTGGGAAGTCTTCCCTTTAAAAGGGGTCTATATTTTCCTCATATTTGAGAAACTACCATAGGTGAGAGGAAGGCATTGGAAGTGTTTGGGCTGTGAAGTGACAAACATAGGTATATCTTCAATGATAGCTTGGGCAGGGAGGTGTAGAGAAGCAGCTGGGGGAAGAGAATGGAAGCAGAATGTATATTTCTTTAGCGTCTTTTAAAATCATTAAGGGAAAAATTGATGATGTGCTAACCATTACCATTGCAGTTAGAAAATACTGGATTAGAGAGTCATTTAAGACACAGACTTATTTCACCCAAGAAAATGAATGGGAATGCTGATGTAGTTAAGAAAGAGGAACTAAGAGGCTTCCTAAGACTAGGCAGCCTTTCTGGGGTGTTAATGTTATCTACACTTTTACAGATCAGGAAGCCTGTGCTTAAAAAACCTGGGCAAGGGGCTTGGTGCCTGTAGCACAGTAGTTATGGCACCAGCCACATACACTAAGGGTGACGGGTCTGAACCTGGCCCAGGCCAGCTGCAACAAAAAATAGCCGGGCATTGCGGCAGGTGCCTGAAGTCCCAGCTACTTGGGAGGCTGAGGCAAGAGAATCGCTTAAGCCCAAGAGTTTGAGGTTGCTGTGAGCTGTGACACCACAGCACTCTACCTAGGGTGACATAGTGAGACGCTAATAAAAAAAAAAAAAAAAAAGAAAGAAAGAAAGAAAAGAAAACCTGGGCAAGATCAAATTACTATAGTTACTAGTAGAGTCATAATTTGACCCCAGATCTGTCTGACTCTAAGGTCTATATGCTTAACCACAGAGTACACTGTGTCTCCACATTAATACTAACAAAGTTATGTTCAAGATTCACTGAGAATATAGAAAGTGAGAAGAAAAGGCCAAGTAAGAAACTTTGAGCCATCCTTCCTTTTAGAAGCACACAGCAAGAAGTACAGACAAGAATGAGTGAGAGGGAGAGGACATTTTAATTTGCATGTACACAATTGAATACTGAGTTTTCACTTTATATAAGTTGACCTATAAAACTTATTGCAACATTACAGTGACCATTTATTTATAGTCAAATCAGTTAGTTCAGTTAGTCCATAAACATTTGGGTTAAGTAAAGAAACTGACATCTTTGGAATCAACTATTATTTTAGGGTAGGATAGTCTTCTGGTTAGTGTTTAAAAGAGGAATGATTTGTTTAGCTAAGTATATGTAAATTCTTAGAATACATGAAAGTGGATGCTTTTTGGTTTCATTTCAATAAACTTATTTCACCTAATGAATTCAAACATTTGTGTTTACTTTCTACAGTGGTGATGAATTCATAGGCATTATTCAAGCTTTTTGTGATAAATAAAATCTTTTTTGCATAAGAACCAATTTTAGTTCTCAAACAATTTACAGTGAATATCACAAAATACTGCTTCCTCAAAGCTCTAGCATAAGTTGAAAGAACAACTGTTCAAGAATATTGAGCCAGGACTTGAACATATAGTCTTCATAGACTTTTAATAATAGTAAAAACAATGTTCTGGCCTACAAGTGCTACATATCATGTTAGAGATTCTATCAATGGAAACAGTAGTATAACATTACCCAATATGATGGCATTACTTTTATAGATTACCAACTGTCTATTTCTGCTGGTAACACTCTTCCCTCTAAAAACCTCAGTAGTGAATCTAAACATAAGAGAACATATTTTCTTCTTTCCCCAAAATAATTATTTTAAAAACAATATTTCTTCATGGTCTACATTCCATAATTAATTATTTTAACACGTGGTCCACTGCTCCCAGAAAAAATTAATATAACCCAACATACACATGCACACACTTCCAAAAGGCTTCAGTTCTGTCTTCTACTATCCAAAGTCAAATATAGATGTTAATCATCTTCAATGGTTAATATTATCAGTAATCTCATTATAAACTTCCTCACAAAATGAAGGAGCCTTTCAACTTATCAAATATATTCAGGGAGGGTATTATACAGCAAAGAATAAAAAGTACAATTCATATGAAGTTTTAGGTGAATGTTTACTTGATATTAAACACAACAATTTATACTACACAAATCTGACATCAGTTTGAAGGCTCTGTTGCCAATTCCACATTCCTTTGAACAAAAAAAGACAAAATTAAAAAAAAAATCAGCCATCTGGAGCTCAGTAGGTTAATATGCTATTCTGACATTTCCAACTAATACAATTAAGGGCACAACATTCTCAAAAGAAAAGACTGATAAATGATGTGTGTCTTTGGGAAAAATAAGGAATCTTGCAAAAATTAAAAACCTGAAGATTCCTTATGTTATTTCAAAAGTTGTGACATGTTGCTGTCAATTATTAGTATTGTTATGTAGATCAAACTAGTCAGGAATATAACAAAAGTTTCTAGGAGGAAAAGGCATTATTCAGGCCAGGTGGGCGTGGTAGCTCACACCTCTAAACCTAGCACTCTGGAAGGCTGAGGCATGTGGATTTCTTGAGCTCAGAAGTTGGAGACCAGCCTGAGCAAGAGCGAGACCCTATCTCTAAAAATAGGTTAGCATTGTGGCAGTGGTCTGTAGTCCCAGCTACTCAGGAGGCTGAGACAAGAGGATTGCCTGAGCCCAGTTGTTTGAGATTGCTGTCAGCAGTGACACCACAGTGCTCTATCCAGGGTGACAGAGTGAGTGAGGGAGGGAGGGAAAGAGAGAGAGAGAGAAAGAAAGGGAGAGAGAGAGGAAGGAAGGAAGGAAGGAAGGAAGGTTGTTCTAAGCATGAAGAGGAATCCGTGTATGTCTCTGTTTTTCATATTACATATTGGGGAGGGTATAGAGGACTCCAAGAGCCAGACGACCAACCTCTGAGCAAGATGATTTGCAGCTGGGGGGGGGGGGGGAAGGAGGGAATGCTGGGGCAATTTGTCCGCAGGTGTTCAATGCAGAGAAAAGAGCCCATGGTGATCCTTAGGCACGCAGTCATTATCTAATACTCCCCTCACCAGTCTTGTGCTGTCCCAATAAAAGGCTACTGCGGAGCCTGCTGGGGCTACCCTGCAATCAAGGTTAGCCCGCCTCCTGCAAGCTTGTACTTCTAATCCACCTCACGCCTGGTTCCTTCCTGCAGCGACTGAGACCAGGGCCATAGGGGCTGAGACAGAAGGGGAGTGAGGGAAGGAGGAAGGGAGAGAGGGAGGGAGGCACCAGGGGGCACATGTGTAACAGAATGTGCATGTGCCATATTCCACTGGGTTTCCAAGTCCCATATGACCTAGAAAATGTCTACTTTTATTCTATACCTCTGCATAAAAGCCAAAGGTGAACAGATTACTCACTCTTGAGATTACTTACTGCTCCATCACTATCCTCAATAATATTTTACTTCATCCATGGGTCACTGTAAGTTTTACTCATTCAGGAGATTTCTTCATGGGCAGTGTCTTTTTAGAAATGATTTACATGATTTTTTAGTAATGTATCTATTGTTCCATGTGTGATACACTTTGTATTTCAAGAATTTTAGAAAAGCCTAGGGTTTGGGGAGGGGCTTTATTTCATTCAATATATATTTTCATTTATTGAAGCATCAAAATCTGCATGGGGGAGCATTTTTATGAGAAACACCACATATAATAGCAAAATTATAGATGTATATCTCACAACTAATTTGTGACAATTCAAAAAAAAAAAAAAAATGCCAGTAAGGCAAAACAGTAAAAAAAATTAAAACTAATTTCAAACACTGCTGACATTCCAAAGCATTCAAAAGAAAGGAGTTTCTCTTGGAAGATTAAGAACTGATATAGGCCCAATATCAAATTGGCTAAGTCCCTGAAAGCAAAAGTAGAACAAAAACTAAAGGGCAAAAGTTCTATTCTTGTCACAATTAGTTGCATGGCTTTACACAAACTACAAGCTGGTGGTGGTCAAAACCGACCAATCTAAAATACCATATACAGTATAGCATCTATGCCTTAAATGTGAACTTTGAAGAGTAGTAAATGCTTTGAGTCCTTAAAAAACACCTACGGTGCGCATCTTAGAATGGGTACAGGCGAAACTTACTAAATGCAGAATACAAATGCCTACATACAGTAACTAAGAAAATACCTTGAAGGCTACGTTAAACAGTTTGATGAGAATATTTCAGATTATATATGAAATCCGCACACTGTACCCCTTGATTGCACTAATGTACACAGCTATGATTTAACAAAATAAATAAATTTAAAAAAAGAAGTACATTGTGTATATAAATTATTATTTTACCTAAGAGAGTATTTCAAAGAACCTCTTTGCTCCTACACTATATTAGTTTTTGTGGCAGTAGATAACCTTTATGCCTGCTTTTATATTTTATCTCAACCTGCAGAATGATTCAATAACATTTACTACACACCTACTGTCTGCTAGACACTGGGCATACAAACTTGGCTAAGACATAGCTTCTGTTCTTAAGGAATTCAAAGCCATATTGAAGAAAATGAGAATAGCTCATTTTCTTCAGAACTTTTAATGAAACTTTCTAAATGACACTTAGGGATTATTTAAATTTGTCACCTAACTCTCCCATTAATCTCAAAATTCCCAGTGTTCTTAGAATAATAGTCTTTCTAGATTAGAAAAAGTAAGTTCAACTTTTAGACACAACTTTGTAAGATTCAGAAAAAAACACTGATTCAACTAACAAGAATATATTATTCTTCACACCACAGTTTACTACCCATATCTTTGACTGCAATATCATAAATTAGTAAAGTCAAATATTTTCACCATTTTTTATTCATCATGTTAACCTATGGTGAGTATTTTAAAGAATATGTTCTCCTTCTTGCATTTTAATGTAATATGTAGTCAATACCAAAGAATATATGTAAATTATATGAAAGTTATAAAGCAGAAACTAATTATTCATAAGCCAAATATCACTTTTTGCCTCATTTGGAGAAATCTTATAGTCAGCCAAAACTTTCTATAAGAAACAAATAAACGTTTTAGGTTCTTCATAAACTAAACGGGACAAAAAAGTTTGAAAGTATAGTAATAAATTAATTTCTAGTATTCAAATTTTCGATAGATGTTAGTATTTGGCCCTAATATTAGCACTTTTAGAAGAACACCAAACATATTAGAAAAAAATTTTTTCATTAATTCCTCTAGCATCTCCCTAAAATGAGACATATTACCCCTGTTATGCAGATTGGGAAACTTCTCTAATTAAATATGGCTGTGATACACAATAACAAATGCTGGGACTAGAGCATCTGATTTCTAGCCCAGGATCTTATCCATTAGTCTTTCTCTCTCACGCCTTTGGTCCTTCTCATTGTCCTAAAATGGAGCCCAGGATTGCTTGTCCTTCAAAGGAGTGGCTCAGCTGTCAAGGCCACAAAGAAATAGAATAACAACCCAGTGTACACACACAACATATTATTTTAAAAAGAAATCTCTACCATTTGTATTTGTTAAATTTACTCTCATATATAAGGCTTTAATAAAGGAAAAAAAGATGAGAGTAAAAGAGCTAAGGAATGAAAGAATGAAAGTAATAATTAATAATAAATGAGACGCTCGGTGCCCGTAGCACAGTGGTTATAGCGCCAGTCACATACACCGAGGCTGGCAGGTTTGCTGGTGGGTTCCAAACCGGCCTGGGCCAGCTGAACAACAATGACAACTACAACAAAACAATAGCCAGGTGCTGTGGCTGGCGCCGGTAGTCCCAGCTAATGAGGAGGCTGAGGCAAAAGAATCGCTTAAGCCCTGGAGTTTGAGGTTCCTGTGAGCTGTGACTCCACAGCACACTACCAAGGGTGACATAGTGAGACTCTGTCTCAAAAAAATAATAGGGCGGCACCTGTGTCTCAGTGAGCAGGGCGCTGGCCCCATATACGAATGGTGGTGGGTTCAAGCCCAGCCCCGGCCAAACTACATCAATAATAATAATAATAAAGGAGAGATACAAAATAGTAGGAAAAAAGATAGAAAATAAAAAAGAATAATGATGACAGAAAAGAAAGCACTTCCTTCATCCCAAAGCATGTATAACCTCTCCTGCTTCAGCCAAGAAAGATTTGTACCTTTTCAACCTCAACCATTAAGAGGTTTATTCAAATATATAGCATGTTCAGTTTGTTAAAATAGGCCTCAGGGTACATGTTTATAAACTTCACTTCCACCTCCTTGATTAATATGTTTTACTTATAAACAGATATTTATAAACAGGAATATGTATTACACAATACTGAGGCAGAAAAGAAACAAATCCCTATAAAGGGTTTCTCATGTATATTGCCTTTAAGTTTTTTTCCTCAAGTCCTAACACCCCCCTCATCGATTACACAGTGAATGATTTGGACAAGACTTAGACTTTGCCTTCAAAGATTACAGCTTAGGATCCCCTGGCAAGATCAATGCAAAAGTAGTCACAGTAAAACAAATCAACAAAGTAACAATGAGAAGAGAACTTTTGTTGTAGGATAATGGCATTGTTTTAATGGTCACTAATTAGTATAAATGAATATGAAACCAGTTTATGCCTTTTATATAATGTATGTTGACACAATCATGCATACAGGCTCAGATACAGAAATATACATAGAAATCCAACTAAAATCCAAACTCAATATATGATCAAGATCTCCTAATTAACACCACCAAAAGCAGGAACTCTTGCAGTAGTGTGCAGTCTTGGGAATTCAAGGTAATTATCCAATGAACGTCTACTATACATTGGTCACTACGAAAATTTTGAGACAGACTATGTTATGATCCATTATTTCACTTCCAAAAAACAAAGTCAGGACGGAACCCTTTCTGACTGACCCATGCAAGTTTCAACTTGCTCGGCTTATTGGTGTCACTAAGAAGGCTTCATTTGTTTCCATCCACACAGATTTTACGTTTCTTGACTTTTGTGTATCTCAAAACTTTCATAATGATCCATGTATGTAAGTCACGATGTTAGGTACTATAGGTAAAACAGAGATGAATAAGCTAGGCGATGCCTTCAAGGAAATTAGAGAGGGAATGTTCATTAATCTCAATAAAGTGTCACTATTACAACGATTAATTCATTCAAATACTGAGTTATTAATCCATTTCTATTATTGTGCTTGGTATTAATGATATGATGACCAGGAAGATGGTGCTCATATTTGAGGTTAAAAATATAGATCGTAAGGAGTTTACTCACTATACGTCAAAACCATACAGATTCATTCAATGAAAACATATCAAGCATTTACTGTGTGCCAGACACTCTGCTAACCCCCGTGGATATGGTAATAAACCAAGTAGACAACATGGTTCTATTCAGGTGGTTCTTATTTTTAGTAATATAAAAATAAAGAAAATAGCATAGAGTGGTAGGAGAACACATTGGAGGACACAACCCAGATATCTAAAAGCCTTCCCAAAAGGAGGAATGTCTAATATGAAACCTGAAGGATACATAAGAATAAAGAGCATAAGGAAATGGTCAGGCAATATTGGATAATAAATAAGGAAGAATGTTCCAGGTGGAAGGCATAGCACCAGTGAAGACTCAGTGATAGGAGAGAATAGAAGAACGGAAAAAAAAAGAAGTTGAGCAAAGCTGTGGATGCATGGGGGTGTCTTTTTGTGTATACTTGTGTCTGTGTGACTGAAAGAGTGACAGGGAGGGGCAGGGAGAAGAAGACAGAGAATGAATTTGTTTGCTGGGGAGCAGATGCTGGGGAGATGACTATAGGCTACAGCATGAAGACCCTTAAATGCCCCTTAAAGGACGTGGACTTTATCCAGCAAAGTGAAATCCCTGAGGATTTGCAAGCTGGGAAGTGATATGTTTAGATGTATGTAGCGAGCGGAAGAAAGTCAGGCAAGAATGGAACAAAAGGAGACCAGTTAGGAGGCTGTTATTGTATCTAGAAGAAGAGGATGGTGGCCTAAGTAGGAAAAGTGACAGTGGGAATGGGGAAGGGCAGATGAGTTTCGAAAATATTTTAGCAGCTGCAGTCAATAGTCATAGTAACAGATTGGAAAGTGAGAATGAGGAAGTGTAAAGAAAGAAGCAAGAATGAAGGGCAGACTTCCAGCTTAGGCATCTGGAAACTGATAGTTTCAGTTTCCCAAGGTGGAGAACTGCAGAGGGAGAAACATGTATGTTGCTGCTTTGTTTCATTAGGATTAAGTCAAGATCTGTTTCCCAATAATTTAAACATTGTTAATAATAGATTTTTTAACCCCCAAAAGTAATAAAAGAGACTATTCTAATTGTGCTATCCTATCAGAGCCCCTCAATGATTTGAAAGCAAATACGCCCTGCCTTAACCTCCTTTTTCAACATTCAAATATTTCATAATGAGAAAATACATGCAAAACATTTAAAGTGGTTCCTGGTCCAGAGAACATGATCAATAAAAGTTATTACTGTTATTAATTAGCAGCATACTTTAGTATTCCCAACACTATTCTTAGAAATCTATGCCACTCTCAGTTTTTCTATTTCCTCCCAAAATGTTTGGGGAGAATACAAACAGAAACTAGAGTTTACACTGTCATCTGATTACAGGCTTACATTGTACATAGTTGAAAGCATATTTCATACCATTGGAATTTCTCTTAACCATTGTATCAGAAGGATGTTTTCACTTTCTACACAGCATATGCATACGTGTAAGTCACTTTAATGCCTACCTACTCTCCTGAGCGAGTGGTCAATAATTTAAGCCTTTCTCTCTTCTTGGGATTAAGGTTTCTGCCACCCTTATTTTCTATTACTATAAACAACCCTGCAAAGAAACACATTTTCCTTCTTTTGGATAATTTCCTTAGGAAAAATTCTCTAAAGCACAGTATCACTGGGGTCGAAGGGTGTAAGTATTTTGAATATTCTGTCAAATTCCTTTTCAGACCGATTTAATACTACCAGCACAACACAGTAATGTGCAAATTTCACGGTATTAGGTAATGTCGCTTGTATTATTTGCAATTGAATAGAAAGAAAATGATACCTCATTTTCGAAATTTGCATTTCTCAAATGGTATATTAAAGTTTTCCCTATTTTAGTGATTTTATTTTCACTTATGTGTATTGTCTATTTTCCTGCACATTGATCTGTTCAAACCTAAATGTTTCCAACGTGCTGTATGCACTGCACAGATACTAACATTAATCCCTTGTGTAATAAACTTGCAAATATTTTTCACAGTTTTTTTTATATCTTTCCATACAGTTTAGCATTTATTTATTTAAACTTGTAAATATTTTCTTTTGTGACTTGAATGACTACAAAACTTTTAGTTTTCACTTTAGTATTCACTTTTACTCTATGATTTTGGTGTACGATTATGAGTTATGTACCTTTTTTTTCAGATTTATAGGCAATGAATGGTATTGGAATCTCTGTCTCTTCCTCAGTATTTTATATCCTTATGAAAACATAGTTTATATTTATTATAAATATTATATATATTATAAATATATATTCAAAGATATAATCTATTGAGACTTTCTTTTTACTCTCATTTATTTACACAAATATATATGCCATTATAATATCTCCTTCTAAAATTTTAATGCTTTATCCTTTTTTAAGAGATAAAGTCTCACTCTATGACCTTGGGTAGAATTCCTCAGCATCATCATAGCTCACAGCAACCTCAAGCTTTAAAGCTTGAGCAATCCTCTTGCCTCAACCTCCCTAATAGCTTGCACTACAGGTGCCCACCACAACACCTGGCTAGTTATTTTTCTATTTTTAGTAGAGACAGGGTCTCAGTCTTGTTCAGGCTGGTCTTGTTCCTGAGTTCAAGCAATCCACTTGCCTCGGGCTCCCAGAGTGCTAGGATTACAGGCGTGAGGCACTGTGCCCAGCATGCTATACCTTCTTATGGGGTTAGCTCTCCATCATCAGAATTTTCCTCCTGGTTCTCAAAATGGCACTTTATATTCTTTCCAGTTTTCCTTTCCATATATAAAATAATCTGATTAAATTCAACAAATTCGATGAAAATGACTTTTTATTTTCTTACAATTATGTTAAATACATAAATTTTAAAAGAAATTTTATATATTATGGTCTTTATTTAGATCATCTAGAATTGAACAATTACTCAATTTATTCTACTTTTTTTGTAGCTTTCAAAGTGCCATAGATTTATGTAGGTTATGTATATCTCCTATTAACTTTATTCAAATCAACTTGTACTTTGTTACTATTATGAATGTGATCGTTTTCATTGTGTTCTCCAACTGGTTATTATTGTTATAAGGGAATGGGATTGACACCATATCACTTTACTAAATAACAGATTTTAAATTTTTAAAAATTTGGTCAAGTGTGCGAGCTCATGCCTATAATCTTAGCACTCTGGGAGGCCGAAGCAGGTGGATTGCTTCAAGTTAGGCATTCAAAACCAGCCTTAGCAAGAGTTGGATCTCATCTCTACTAAAAATAGAAAAAAAAAAAAAAAAAACTAGCTGGGTGTTGTGGTAGGTGCCTGTCATCCCAGCTACTGGGGAGACTGAGGCAGGAGGATCACTTGAGCTCAAGAATTTGAGATTGCTATGAGCTAGGCTGATGCCAGGGCACTGTAGCCTAGAGCAACAGAGTGAGACTGTATGAAAAAATGGGGGAATGGGGGGAAGAAGAGGAGGGGAAGGAGAAGGGAAGAGGAAAATTTAAGAAATTTAGGTACAAAGTCATCAACTCACATTCTTTATCTTCCTCCTAAGTCTAAAAATGCCACCCTTCAATTGGAACATGAGATGAAAACATATGTGACCTAAGGCTCTTTGGTTTCTAACACAGGGTTTCATTTTCTTTTCTTTTTTTTTTGCAGTTTTTGGCCAGGCCAGGTTTGAACCCGCTACCTCTGATATATGGGGCCAGCGCCCTACTCCTTTGAGCCAAAGGCACCACCAAGGGTTTCGTTTTCTTTAGAGGTATTTTTCAAGTTTTTCTTGGTCATATCAATGAATTCCCACATCAGTCAATGGACACTGAGAGAAGTGGACATACATGTCACATTTCAGCTGCATGCTTCATTGTTAGTGTATTCCATCAGGTTTATGAATGGCACTGACACCTCCAATCTAGAGGCTCAGTTGGGACCAGGGAAGTCAACATATTTAGAATCCTCTCTACTGCCTATTAGTGGTGTCTAGAGTTAGCTTTGCTGTCCTAAGTCTTGACTGAGTCCAGGTAAACATCCCCTGCTTGGGCTATCTTGATGCTAAGCTTTCTCCCTAGGTATTGAATACTATATCCTGAATGGTGAATCCCAAAGTGTGGCAAAGGTTTTTACTACAAACCTGCTCAACCACCTGGAAACATAATTCTGCCAAAGGTCTGCCTACAGCAGTTCTCAACCTGGGGGTCATGACCCCTTTTTAACAATGAAAATACATTGCAGCATTAGGAAGTTTGAGAATCACAGAAGGTCATGTATCTGTATTCTCATGACCAGAGCAGATTCCTTGGATATTGTCAATGGCCCAGATAAAATGCTAACTCACTATTTCTATTTGTACCTTCATATTATCTATGGATACTCCATGTGGAAGATTCAACCAAGTTCTAAAATTCTGACTCATGGTTGTCAATTTGCTCCCTTTTCACCCCTGTGTTCACAGTCAGAATTAAGCCTGAAACAGTCCAACACATAGCATAAAGACTAATGTCCACCATGAGTCATTTTGTCCAATACAATCAATAGAATACGAACTTAAAGCTATCTAGGTATGTACTTAAAGGGAATCAAATGAGTTTTGTCATTTTACCTAATATAACTATTAAATATATGTGTATTCAATAAGTATTTCATCATTGTTACATCAACAAAAAAGAATTCTTAAATGTATACACTTGCTCTAAACATTTACTTTGACACAATAATAAATTATTTTAACAGAAGGACAAATTTAGATCTGGTTTTTATAACAATCACATGGTTAACTCCCTTTGCTGGATAAAAATATAGCTTAGCTTTAATAAAATAGGTGTATTTTACATTATACAGCAAGTTATAACTTATAAAGCATTTTTACATATATGAAATATATGACAGGCATTTCTTTTTCTAGTGTTGACATATTTCCTTCCCAATACTCCATTTACAGCCAGTTTGATATATAGTATGTCATATAATCTTCATAACAACTATGTGTGATGTATAGGGCAGATAAGAACAGAACAAAGAAAACATGGTCCATGTAGGGTGACTGTGCTGCTGAAAGTCATTCAGCTGTATCACTGGAAGCAATAGAACCCAGGTGTTGTGGCTACCCTGATGCAGTGTTCTTTTCTACATCATGTGACAGCCTTTTAAAAGACAAATTTGGTTATTTCAATGGAAAACACCTTCCAACTACATAATAAAATTAGCATAATATCTGTTATACCTAAGTGTATTTATTAACTCTTTCCTGTAAAATTTTAGTAATGTACACCAGCAAATTATGTAAGTATACTTAGAGAAGTTTCAACAAGCATATACACTCAAAAAGCATTGACATTACATATGCAGAACACATAAGAAATGAAATAAATATGAAGGCAAGTATTTTTAATCTCTCCCTAATTTAAAAACCAAACCAAACCAAACCAAAACAACTCTGAATGTAAAAAGATACTTGCTGTTTCTAGGTCAATGCCTGGTGAGAATGTGCAGACCTTTCATTTCACTGGTAATATCGAAAACTCCTCAAGTGCATAGACCATGTTTTTTGTTTCTTGAGAACATCACTCAACACCACACACCAGAGATACTCAATAAATATTTGCCGAAAGAGCAAATAAGTAGGTATAAGCAACTATGAATTATCAGAAAGCTTGCTGTGCTCTTCCTTGAACATTTTTTTTAATATTAGGACAAATAAATATTCAACTCTTTTGAAGTGTACAAATCTAATTAAGATCAGTGCTTCTGGAAAAACAATGCAAACTGTAAAGACAGTGTTACCACAAGAGAAAACTAGAAAAAGAAAAAGAAAACTTGAATTCTATTTTTAAATCTTCTACTAACTCATTTAGCAGCCATATAACTTATTTAACCTCATGAGAACTGGGGTGTCTGAAAGCAGCTAATAAAACACCTTTTATCACCCAGAAGGCCCACGCATATAGTTACCTAGAATAGATATACTGAAAGTTGTTGTTGGATGAAAACTGCCTACTAAACCCTTTAATTATGAGTTACTGGGGTCAACAGGTCAGACACCCAATCATGGCTAGGCTGCTTATTAAATGACATGGAGAATTAGGAATCACAGTGGCTCCCTATAACCATCTTTCATGTGTTGAACTCTTCCTCCTCATGCACTCCACTCAACATGCACACGTTATAGATGTTAATAGATCAGTTTTTATTCAGTGTTTGTTTTTCAACATTCTTTTCTTAATCAAAATAGCCATCTACACATGGCTGGCAGACATATTTCCTTCCCAATACTCCACTTGAAATACCGAACCAATGTCTGCACCAAAGCTTTACTCAAAAAATATCCATAGATTCACTGAGGTTAATTTTCATCAAAGTTCTAAATAAAACTGCTGTTATGTTGTCATTTACAAGTTATTTGAAAGTGCACAATATTTAAATAATAGGAGTTCTTACCTCTGGTCATCTTTCATCTTAGATTTTGCTCATATATTTTGGGAACACTAGGCTCTCATTTGCCCATATTGAAAATGGTCTTCCTAGTCTCTTTGCTAATCTAATCTTATCTTTCATTAAAGAGTTAACTCAAACCTTCCTCAGGGAAACCTTCCCTGTACTCCTAACCAAGTTACTTCTAATCTCCTGAATGTTTCCTTTAAGCACTCAGGATGATTAAAATGAATATTGGTTTTACATCTGTCTCCCCATCTTCATGCGGATAGAGATTAAGCCAAACTTATATACCCTGTATCTGTTTGTACAATACTCAATAAAAATGTATACTCAACAAATGAATATGTAACAAAGCACTCCTTTTTCAATATGATCATATTATTTATAAACCAGAAAGCTACATAGCCCTTGCTCTCATATGCTACATACTAAACCCAATCTTAATTTGAAGGGTATTACAATAGAGTTAGGAATGTTTGGGTTTTTAATGCCAAAGTTAAAACCTCAACTCTCAGTTGTAATTTGGATGAAATATGTTCAATCAGGAATTTAGTTATACTACAGTTTCGCTAATTGATAAAATGAAGAAAAACTATCACACTATACCAACATTTCAGAGAAAATCTAAGAAGAAGATATAAATTTCTAATTATCTCAAAAACATATTATAAACAACAAGAAGATGGAATATTAATAAAATAAAAATTAAGAAATTAAAAATGTAGAATGTAACACAAATCAGATGCATAATTTTAAAAAAGGAAGCCTAGATTTAAAGAAAAGATAGCTGCTATAAAATACCCAGCATTTCAATGTGCAATTCGAATGTATCTGAGATATATCTAAAAGCCAAAGATTGTGTTGTAGTAGCCCCCTGAGTCTACAGTTTCATTTTCTGTGACCAGCCACAGTCCAAAAATATTAAATGATGTGCCATTCTGAGTAACAATAACGAACTCTCTCGCACTGTTCCACTCTGTCCCCCCGGGGACATGAATCATCCCTTTGTCCCTGTGTTCACACTATTTATGCCACCTACCCATTAATGACGTAGTAATTGTCTCAGTTACCAAACTGAAGAAACATAGTATATATAGGGTTTGGTGCTATTCACAGTTTTAAGAATCCAGTGGGGGTCTTGAAACTTATGCCCTGTGAATAAGAAGGAATTACTCTATATGCCTGCCATTTGGTTAAGACTTTTTTTTTTTTGGGGGGGGGGGCAGGACACAATTATGAGAGAGACTTTACCTAACAAATGCAATCAAGTGTAACCTAATTCTTTGTAACCTCTATGAATCCCAACCAATTAAAAAAAAAACTTATTTTTTTGTTTGTTTGCCTGTTTTTCAACTAATGGCATTTCTTTTCAGAATATGTTTACATAAAGTGCATAATAGAACAAGCTATGGTAGATAAGGGAAATAAGATTTGGGTAGTTGGGCTTTTTCCATGACTTAGCAATTATGAATTGGGCTGCAATAAACATTCTGGTACAAATATCTTTGTTATGATGTGTTTTTGGTCTTCTGGTTATATGCCTAGTAGAGGAATTATAGGATTGAATGACAGATCTATTTTTAGATCTAGTGTTCTTCAAATATCTTTCCAAAAGGAAATATTTTTAGATCTAGTGTTCTTCAAATATCTTTCCAAAAGGAATGTATCGATTTGCATTCCCTGAACAGCTATTTTCATTTGTTGAAACATTTTACTCTTTCAGAATTTGGCTGTTTAGATTTCATTGTCCAAAAGAGAATAAAGGTCTTAAAAGGGTGAGAGACGTGGTTAGCTGGGATGATGATGTTAACAATGGCAACCATTTGTGAGGTGCTTACCCTGGTGTGCTGGGCATGTACCAGCATCATATCCATTCATCTCAAAGCTCCATGAGATAGATGCTGTTATTAATATATTTTCTCACTTTTCATACAAATAAATTTGAGCTTATTTAGGGCAAGCAACTTGTCCCAGTGGCACACAGCTAGGAAGTAGCAGACTCAGGATCTGACCGGGGTCCAGTAGCAAAGCCCTCCCTCTCCCTTTCCTCTGTACCCACCTGCATAGGAGGGAAGTTCCAAGCAGAGAACTGTAAAATAGGATGGTTGTTTTTTGCGTTGGGGGTAAAACCCCTGCTAAGACAGACTTGAAAAATTATTATGTCTTTGCTATTGATACTCCACCAGAGAGCTGATAAGACACTTAATGGTGCAATTGATTGACCTGAACAAATTGTACAAGACCCCCAGAACTTCAGAAGTAAAAACAGTGTTGGAATTCCTTAACAGTAGTAATTATAAGTTTCTGGAACTTAAACATCTACCATCATTGAGATATCAATCGCCAATATGCAAATTCCTGACCTGTATAAAATATATGCCAACAAGATCCACAAAATACATATAATGAACTGTAACAGAGAAATAAAGTACATAGAGTGATGAAAAATTATTTATAAGGCTGGGCTCTGTGGCTTACACCTGTAATCCTAGCACTCTGGGAGGCCGACCAGGGTGGATTACCTGAGCTCACAGGTTGGAGACCAGCCTGAAGCAGAGCAAGACCCCGTCTCTAAAAATAGCAGGGTGTTGTGCTGGGTGCCTACAGTTCCAGCTACTTGGGAGGTTGAGGCAAGGGGATTGCTTGAGCCCAAGAGTTTGAGGTTGCTGTGAGCAATGACACCATAGCACTCTACTGAGGGTGACAAAGTGAGACTCTGTCTCAAAAAAAAAAATTATTCATAATGTAGGAAATCACTGGGGAAATTCAAGAGCTGTCAAATAAGTCTATCCTATAAAAATCTAATACTGTAATTCTTTTTGATTGAAGATTTGAAAGGTTACATGGCAAAAAATGTAAAACACTGGTTCCTAGATAAAATGTTTGTACAGAAATTATAAATGGAAGTCTTTTAGCACTGTTGTGGCTGTGATACTATAATATTATAAGTGCATGGCAGAGTGGGTAAGAACATCTGGAGTCAGGCCTGAATGGAGCCCTTGTTCCATCACTGACTAGTTATGTCATCCTTAGCAGAAAACTTAACATTAAGTTTCAGAATTCTTTCTCCACCCCTAAACAAAAACGGCTTGATAGTAAGATCTATATCATAGCCTTACTGTATGCATTAAAAGAGACAAAGCATAAAGAGCTTCATATAGTGTTTGGCCCCCCAATAAATGTTAATTATTTTAAATTTCTTTAATTGGGATATAGTCTCACTGTTGCCCTGGGTAGAGTGTCATGGTGTCATAGCTCACAGTAACCTCAAACTCCTGGGCTCAAGCAATCATCCTTCCTCAGCCTCCCCAGTAGCTGGGACTACAGGTGCCCGCTGCAACACCCACCTAGTTTTTCTATTTTTAGTAGAGACAGAGTCTCACTTTTACTCAGGCTGGTCTGGAATTCCTGAGCTCAAGCAATCCACCTGCCTTGGCCTCCTAGAGTGCTAAGATTACAAGTGTAAGCCTCCATGCCTGGCCTCTATTTTAATTACTGATACTAAAAATAATGTTTCAAAATAGCATTAATTGGTCAGTATGTCATATAATGGGGTCCAGGTAACAGAAAACTTGATTTTCAAAGACACAAGCATACAAGAAGTCCAAATTAGGTTATTTGGTATTTGATGGATATTTGATAATAATTTCAGGGATACAGGTTCTCTAACTTTCTACCCTATCATGGGGCAGACTTTTGTCTTCATTCTTGTCACCTTATGGTACAAATAGCTGCTGCAGATCCAGCCATCACATCTTAACTCAAGGAAGTGCTAAGGCTGTCTGTTCCCTTTTGTCTGGAAAGTGAAAGATTTCCAAGAGGCCCAGAAGATTTCTGCTTTTATTTCATTGACCAAAACTGTCACAAAGCAATTCCTAGCTGAAGAAAATCTGGGAAAATATTTAGCTGAGTTATTGTCTTCTCAAGTAAGTGAATTCTGTTACTGTAAGAAGAGGGGGAGTGGATGTTAGGTTAGCAATCAATAGAATCTGTCACAAACAATAAACGAATTTTCCAAATAATAGAAATTTAACTAACTTGCAACAACTTTTTGAATTTTTAGTCATTTTAAATTAAAATATTTTTCTCATGTTTTCATAAAAAGAAAATGCTGATTTGATTGTGATGTGAATGTGGCTTCATAATTTAGGCACATCAATAAAACCAAGGACTAAATTGTGTGTTCAGTAGATTTGTTTCTTCTCTGGCTGCCAGTTGTCAGCCTTGCTGCCAGAAGGCCATTGTTGAAGCCATCCTTCCAAATATGCCATCCTGTTCTTTCTGCCCACCCAAATCAAATAACCCAAATTATTAGAATTCCAAGGAATAGCCGGTAAATTCTTAACTGTGTCCATTTCTGCAGGGACGCCTAGTTTCTGTTTGTCTGTTTTTGTAGTAGTTATTTCACAAGCGTCCTCCTGATTTTTCACTATGTTCAACTGTTTCAATGGCTAAAACTCGGATATTCAGTTAATTATGGAGTAGGGAGAAAGAAAAATGGGGGTGGAGTGTTGCTAACTATACTCCTCATCAGCAGCAGCAGACAGGCCTTTAGGATGATACTATATAGGGAGAGTGGATGTCTGACCTTTTAGATTCCTTAATCCGGATTAATGCAAAAAGCCAACTCCGCAGGATTTTTACTTGAACACCTCTCAGATCCGAGGCTCTCGTCTCTCTCTTCAAGGCACTTCTCTGTTGAGGTTATTGGCCATTTTTGTTAGTAATTGGCTGTGGCTACCACTGATGGTATTTTAAAACCATGATGTTTATTACCATTTCTAAAATAACTTTTTTTTTTAAACCATGATTGATTTTTCAGAGGTAACACTACTTTGCAAAGTGAAAGTGCTCTTACCCACTCTACACACTAGGGGGCGATCTTGTCTTCTCTTGGAACTGTTTCAGAGCCCAGCGCTCCCTCAGCTTGAGCTGAATTCAGTCTTATTTTCTTCTTTTTTTGAGTTTGTTTTATTTTCAATACAAGTGAATCAGTGTGATATGTCCATATTTATCAGAATAAAATAAGGATACATAAAGACTAAATGTAATATGGTATCTTGGTGAGATCCTAGAATAGAGAAAGAACAGGTACGACGGAAATCAAGGAGTGACTGCCCCGTGTCTGTAGTTCCAGCTATTTGGGAGGCTGAGGTGGGAGAATTCCTTGAGCCCAGGAGTTCAAATTCAAGTTCAAGACAACACAGACAGGCCTGTCTCTTAAAAAAAATTAATTAAAGAAATCTGAATAAAGTATGGACTTTAGTTAATATGTGTCAACATTGGTCTGTTACTTGTGACAAAGTACAGTTAGAACCTCTGTAAGTTGACCACCCAAGGGACGGTAACAAACTAGTCAACATGCAGAAGGTGGTTAACATAAGCAAATAGGCCTACCATACTGATACGTACATGTGGTGCATGTCGGGTCTATGAAAATCAGGTCAACTTAAGGAGGTGGTCAGTGTAGGGAGGTGTCAACTATGGAGGGTCTACTATCTACCATACCAATTAGTGTATGATGTTAACAATATGGAAACTGGGTATAAGGTATATGGGAACTCTCTGTGCTTACTATCTTTTCAATTTTTCTATGAGTCCCAACTATTCTAAACTAAAAAGTTTACCTAAGAAAATAAAACTTAGGCCAGGTACAGTGGCTCATGCCTGTGATCCTAGCACTCTGGGGGCCAAGGTGGGAGGATCCTTTGAGTAAAGGAATTCCAGACCAGCCTGAGCAAGAGCAAGACCCCATCTCTACTAAAAATAGGCAAATTAGCTAGGCATTGTGGTAAGTAGTCATAGTCCCAGACACTTGGGAGGTTGAGGCAGGATGATTGTTTGAGGCCAGGAATTGGAAGTCACTGTAACCTAGGCTGATAACACAGCCTGAGAAACAGAGTGAGAATGTCTAAAAAATGAAAATAAATATAAAAATAAAGAAAATTTTAAAATGAGATCAGAAACTTATTTCCATTTTATTTCTTTTTGTAAGCATGAAAAATACTTTGAAAAAATTTACTTGTAGGACAAATCCACTATTGGAAAGACAGACTTTGCTAAGCGAGCCACAAGTATATGAAGGCGTTAATTACATAGGATTTGATACATTTAAAATACTTACATACAAAAGTGTTATCATCTGAACGTTTCAAACTCCTACCAAAGTCCCTCCATCAGCGGAGGAGATGAAGGAGAAAGATGCTCTCAGGACAGAGTCCTGGGAAGCCGGGTTCAAGTGCCAAGTGTCTGAGAAGTTCCTTGGTTTCTTGTAGTAACTTACATCTTAGCCTTGTGTTCCATCTGAAAGAAACGTAAAACTGATTCAAAAAAGCAACAAAAGTCCGTTAACATCACTTAAGAAACTGTCACAGAAGTTTATGTGGCGCGATGCCTAACAAGTGATCCTACAAATCTCTTCAGACCTCTCTCAGTGCTCTCCAAGTTTCCGCCACCCACAGGAGCTCTCCCACTCGTCTCCTCCTCTTTCTGTCCCTGATCCCAAGCCCACTGTCCCTGGACGCATTGCTCCCTTGTCCTTTTCTGCCCTTTTCCTTATTCCCTCTTCTGGGATCCATTTGCTCCTCCATCCAGGTGATTTCACTCCACTTCTTACTCAAGGGCAGGGGCAGGGGTCCCTTCTCTGTGGGGGGTGGGCTCCGGGTTCTGTGATGGTCTTTGGGGTTTCCACTGACATCTGCTTCTCTTCCACCTGGGAGAGAGGTGGGACTGAACACCCCTGCCACTCTCTCACTTCAGCCAATGGAACGTGAGCAGAAGTGACACGTGTTGTGTCTGGGCAGGAGCCTTTAAGAGGGGTATGTAACTCCTCACCCTTCCTTCCTTCTTCCACAGAAAACACTGTCATCACAGATTTCGGAGACTCCCTCAGCTTGCTTTCTTAAGTGAGGACATTGTGAAGGGGAGTATAGCATGAGAAAGGAAAATACCTTTGTGGCTTTAAGCCACTGATGTAGGGGATTTTTGTTACTGGAACATAACATAGCTCATTCTGACTATCTCAGAGTGAGTCCACCACCTCTCCAAGCAAATAGTAGTATAATTTCCCCTGTTTTGCATGTGAAGAATCTGAAGAACTGGGAGATTAAGTAGCTTGCCCAATGTCACCATTGCAAAGTCATGAAGCTAGAATTGCAGACCAGGAAGTGTGGCTCCAGAGCCCATGCAGTAACAACCTCCCTGAGACCCTCCCAAAGGAAAACCACAAGAAAACATCAGACTGTTCGTCTCCTACTTCCTCTCCCCTCGGTAGTGCCACCCTGATCCTCTGACTTACCCAGGTTTTCCCTGGATCTGCTGCCGAGCTGTTGTTCTGAAACTTGCCTATGTTGGACTCTTTTCCTGTTTTCTCTTACTCAATTTAATGCCTTATTTTGCAGAAACATCCTAAGTGGTTCATAGGAGCCATTGGCATGATTAAACTTTTGGAGGCCTTCCTGGAAAGTTTAGAAAGATTTTATTCTTCCCTCACCATTATGGTTAATTTTACGTGGCAGCTTGGCTGTGTCACACTGCCCAGATGGGTGTCAAACATTATTTCAGATATTTCTGTGAGAATGTTTTTGAATGAGATTAACATATACATAGGTAATGTGGGTTGTCATCATCCTGTCCATTTAAGGTGTGAATAGAACATGACTGGCCTCCGCCAGGGAAGAGGAAATTCTTCCAGAAGATGGCTTTCAAATTCCCCTGGATCTCCAACCTACTGGCCCACCCTGCAAAGTCTGGACTTCTGGCCTCCATAATTGCATGACCCAATTCCTTAAAATGAATCTCTTTATATATTTATATATGTGTCCTATTGGTTCTTTTTCTGTGGAGAACCCAACTAATACACTAACACAGTTCAGAGGAGATAGTATTCCTCCTCTCACAGTGGGTGAGCTTTCCTCGTGGTCTTCACATACTCAGGATCAGTATTGCCCGTCACCTTGACATTCTAGTCCTGTTGCTCCCCCCTCCAAGAACCCCCAGTATTTGCTTTGTCTCAAGTTTTAATATTTCACAATATATATTAATACACACACGTATATATGTTAAACATGTTCTTAAAAATGGTCGTCTTGGGTCTCTGGAAATTTTTCTCTTAAGAATAAGCTTCACTAGACTATGAGCTCAGTAAAACAGGGATATATATATCTCCCTACATCCTGCTTGTGATTCCTTTATGGTGCCCAGTGAAGTACCTGGAGCCCCACAACTGTTCCAATGAGTAGATGTACAAATGTAGGAGGAGAACACGAATGCTTTGGAAAGAAGACATTGAGCTGAGTTTTAGACACAACAAGCATGAGGTGTAAATTGTGGATAAGACCTGGGGCTCTGAAAAACAACCAGAGCTGTAGCTGCAGACCAGGGAGCTAATTGCATATATTTAGTACTTGAAGCCCCAGTCATGGTATAATCTCCCTGGGGAGGTGCACGTAGTGATAAGCAAAGAAAATGGGTGGGAGATAGAGGGTAGGAAAGTACATAATTTATTTGAATAAAGAAAAAATGTTTTTTCAAACAAAAGTAAAGCTTGAGAAGATGTTCCATGATCATGTGGTTTTCTACAACCTCCCAGCAGAATGTTGCATATTCTATAAGAAGGATAGAGCACTCCAATTATTCAAGTCCACCATCAAAACTTAGCTCTTTCCATATCCAAAGTTTGAATAATCAGAGTGAAGGAGAATGGACAGAGAACAGAAATGACAGAGGAAAAACTATTGACAAGTGGGAAAAATTACCAGAAGAGAAATATGGGCGGAGAGTTCTGGCCCCCCCAACCCACAGCCTCCAGCCTCGGCCCGCTACTCCTGAACACTCCACTGCTAACACTCCCCAGTACTACATCCCTTACTAGCAAGCATCTCTTGCAGGCCTGTCCTCTGCTCCCTTAGCCAAGCCCACACCCTGTTGTCCATCAGGTCTTATTTGTTCTCTCTAAGCAGGCTGTTTGCAAAAAACTCAAGTCCTCCGCTTGTTCAGCCTAGCTTGGACAGAAACCAGCATCCCCAATTCCAGCTGAAGTTAGCTAGCCTGATCCAATTCCTGGATATCTGGGGCTCCATCTAGCTGCCTCTATCACCAGCCAAATTCCTGCTGGGCAGGGAGTGACTCTCTGTCCTCCACCCCAGCCCCTCCATCTTTCTCTGCCGGCTCCACACCACTTCAGGATGAAGCTCCCGGAGAAGTGCTGCCTGTGTAGTATTTTCCTGCCAGAAAATGCTTGCAGATGAGCTCATACTTAAATGCATTTGTTTTAATTATGGAGGTTTGGGCACCTGGGAGCCAATTTTAGAAAATGCGTTAGCTGTTGGATGAGATGATGATAAAGTCCAGATCCAGCACGTGGGTCTGAGACCCCCCACTACTGGGAAGGCAGAAAGGTCGTTTGTGTTTTGAAACGTCCTACACAAACAGGAATTCAGTTTACATTACTGGTGGGCTAGCTAATAAGAATCAACTTTTTCTCTAAAATGAAAAACATTTGGATAAAATGTATTTTATGTCTCAGTAAAAGCAAGGAAGGATTGAAAAGGTAGGGGGACCTGTCGTGACAAATTTTGAGGGGAAAGCCTGAACCTAGAAGTCCAAGGAAAGTATCTGAGCAACAAAACCACTTTTTACTAACGGGTTTTACTGACAGTGGACACTTAGTGTGAGTTCTCCAACCTCATGTAGAAAAGGGGAGAAAGTCAAGGCCCAGGGCCACCCACGGAGAGGAAACTGGGGGTAACATTCTCTACGTTCAAGGGACCCCAAAATGCTACATGATAAAAGAAATGATAACCACAACTAAACTCTTGTACCTCCTTGAAGTAATAGAACAAGGAAAAACAAACAAAAGGAAGAAACAAACAAGAGAAGAAAGAAAAAAAGAAAGTGGGGAGAAAGTTCCTAAGACGTTATGGCCACAGACTGTTCCTCTTAAGTGTTTGTACTCTAGATAAGCACAGCCTGAGTGATCCAGGGACTTTTAAGTTGAGACCGTCCATAGCTGATGTGCCCTGCACTCGGCAAGAACAGATGAAACACCTCTAGGAATTAGAGCTCATATTTCATCTTGGGTACTAGGGACCTCACTGAACTTTTCTTAAGGGTGATGACCAGCAAGCAAAACTATTTGGACTCACAAGAAGGCAAAGCAACATGAACAAAAATCAGTAGAAAAAAAGGGACCACCTAAATTTCAGATATTGGAATTATCAGGCGCAAATTATATAAATGATGAGTTTGCAAATATCTGTAAGTAACCATTAAAAGTGACATAGCATGTTTGTAATAAGAAAGGGGAAAATAGAAGCTCTAGAAACAAATACGACCACAATCAAAATGAAAACTTAAAACACATATTCGGTAGCAGAGAACTAGTGAGCTGGATGATAGAGCAAAAGAAATTACTTCAAACCCCGTCTGTATAACAAAGGAGAAGACAGAAAATACAACAGAGAAGCTAGAGACAAGAAAGAGTGACAACATCTTGCTTATTATTAGTTATTATCATTTTGTCTCCGTCTTACACACTTGCGACTGGAATCCCAGAAGGAGAAGTGCAGGAGACCAGGGCAGAGACCGTGTCGGAATGGACAATGGTACAGCATTCTCTGAGAAAGCGACCCACCAATCCACAGACTCCCCCCGAAGGCTCAGAATGTCCTTTTATTAAAGCTTCTTGGGATTTTCGCACCTGAATACTTCATAGAGGTGTGGAATAGTGGAATTCAGAGAAACAAAGTCTTTAGCCAGAGAGGGAGGGAAAGAGGAAATATCTTCAAAGTATAAACATGTAGACAGACAACAGCGTCTCTCAACAGAAATCATGGAAGGCAAAAGATAATGGACATCTCATATGAGCTGAAAGAAAACTGCTCCATCAGAGTTCAACCAGAGAAGCAGAACCAGCAGGAGATATACATTAAGGGACATATTGCAACAATTAGATTACGCAGTTGTGGGGCTGGCAAGGCAGGTCTGAAGCCTGTGTGGCAGCGATGGGGGAGGACAGTCTGGATCTCTAGGCCTGGGCTGAAGCCACAGTCCACAGGTAGAAAATCTGCTTCATTCCAGGAAGCCTCAACTCTGCCGTTGATGGTTTTCAATTTACTGAATCAGACCTGTGCAGATTATCTAGGTCCACCCACCTATTTAAAGCCAACAGATTGCAGACTGTAATCACATCTACAAAGCATCTTCACAGCAGTCTCTAGATTAGTGGGGTGTGTGTGTGGGGGGAGGGGGGGGCTGTTTGTTTTTTGCTCTCTCTGCCCCAAGCAATTTAAAACAGCCGTAGCTTTCCCCTTAAGAGACAGGGTCTTGCAAGGCACGGAGGCTCATGCCTGTAATCCCAGCACTTTGGGAGGCTGAGGTGGGAGGATTGTTTGAGCCCAGGAGTTCGAGACTTGTCTGAGTGAGAGTGAGACCCCGACTCATTAAAAACATGAAAAACCAACCTGGGCACTGCAGTGAGCACCTGTAATCCCAGCGGCTTTGGGAGGCTGAGGCAGCAGGATGCCCACAGCCCAAGTCTGAGGTTGAAGTGAGCTATGATGCCACTTCACTCTGCCAGGGCATAGGGTGAGACTCTGTCTCAACTACAAAAAAGAGAGAGAGAGAGACACAGAGACAGGATCTCACTATGTTATCCTGACTGGACTAAGACTCCTGGGCTCAAGCAATGCTTTCACTTGAGCGTCCCACGTAGCTGGTGCTGTACATATGTGTCACTGCACCCTAGATTAATATTTGACTGAGTAACTAGGGACTGTAAAGTAGCCATGTTGACATACCAGAAGGTCATTTCAACCACCAACCTGGAATTCTTTATTCAATAAAATATCTTTTAAGAACAAGAGCCAAGATATTTTTAGATAAATAAAAACAGAATTCATTACCAAAAGAAATTCTAAAGGATCCACTTCAGGCAAAAGGAAAAAGATCTCAGATAAAAGGTCTGAGTATCACTAAAGAATCTGAAGAGCAAAACGACTAAACAAAATAACGAAAGAAATAATACGGTAAATACTTCTAAACTATTAGAGTGTGGGATGGATTGAATGACAAAGAAATGAATTCAAAAGAAGGAAAGAAAAGAGAAAAGAAAAACCAGAACAAAATCTTTGAGAAGACAGGTTTAAATCCAGATATATTAATAATCATATTATATATAGAGACAAAGTATTCAAATTAAAAAGCAAAAACAATTGACCGAGTAAAAACATCAGTATGTTATTTGCAAGAGACACATTTAAAATATAAAGATATTGAAGAGTTAAAGGTAAAATGTTGAAAAAACACTAATCAAAAAAATGCTTTAATAGCTATATTAATGTCAGGCAAAAGTAGTATTAGAGCTAGAGTCACTTCAAAATAACATAAATTCAAGTCATCGTGAAGAAATAAAGAGCTTCAAAGTATATAAACCAGGCACGGACACATTTCAAGGAGAAATAGACAAATAGTCTGCCATGGTAGAAGATTGTGATCACAGATTTAAAGTGTGTCAGAAGTTACAAAGAAGCAGAATTCTGAAGTCAGACAATAAAGAGTATATTAACTGAGTGAAATAAATTAAGCTGAGGGAAATAAGTTATGATTTAAGAAAAGGAAGCCTTAGAATTACTAACACAAATTCTCATGCAGAGAATTTATGGGACATTATTAGACATGAGAACAGTCACCACCACCAATACAGAGACGCTGTGGGACGACGCCTCTCCAATGTGTTTTGCCCTGATGAGTTTTGGAGAGAGAGAAGGCGTAAATGTAGAATCAAACCGTGGCAGATGGAATCCAGCACTCTGCCTACGCGTCTTTACACAGGAAGAGGCAAAGACCGGGCAGGAACGCGTCCTGCACTCAGACCTGGGTCTTTCCTCCTGTCCCCAGCCAGGACTCATCAGCTATAATTAGCCAGGGGCCTTGGGAAGAACCAAATGTTGTGACTGCCCATTTCAGCAGGCTAAAAAGGAGGTGTCCTTGTTAAAAGGGTTTGACACCTTCAAAAGACATTCCATCCAACCTGCACCCTGGCCCTGTGCCACGGCCCCAGGAAAGCAAATAAAACAATTTTGCTGTCTTCCCTTGCAATCTCTCCTGGAAAGGATTAGGATAAGCATAATGCACCTGGTCACCTTGGGGATAAGGCTACCATGTGTCACAAAACCCCAGGGAACGTGGCCTGAAACCAGGGGGGAGAGGAGAGACCAGGAGAGGGAATTGGGGGGTGAACACGTAGGTATTACCGGCTTCCCAGCAAGCTTCTGCGGCCTTTTGGTACACTTGGCTCATAGCCCGCTCCTTGCATCCTACCACACAGCGGATAATGCTTTTTACATATCACTTACTGATTTGCAAAAAGTTCTGTAACAGTTCTCAAGAATTCTATATGTTCCCTTTGTCACCACGGCAAAGGTAGGGAGGGCCACAGAAAAGCAGCCTTGTGAACTCAAGGAGAAAACGATTTGCACGTGTCCAGAAGCCTCTGCAGCAAAAATGTAGGCTTTCTCTTAAAAAAAAAAAAAAAAAAAATTGTCATTACAGGAATTTTGCCGGACTATGAAGGTGATTCATTTGGAAGTTCCAAAACATTAGAGAGATTTGGACAGTGGGAGAGGGATAACAAATCCTTAACTTCTAGTCATTTCATTTGCTAATAAGCGGTCCTATTAAGTCAATCCAATAAACTTTATCAAATAAGACAAATGATGAAAGTAATTCCCAAATGGGACTTAAAAAAACACAGTTCAGTCATGTAAAATTGCTAATCTCTAACCATTTGTTACCCACAGAAACGTCAATTTCATATGTTTCAAGGAAATGTCCATATCTTAAGGGCCTGACTTGAGGATGTAGTATTTTGAGTGAGGGAGAGAAGATTAGAAACCTTAAATAAAAAATAGTAGAATGTCCCTTGAAGACACGCTCACAGACAAGGTGGCATCTCACTTATCCAGCTGCACTATCATTTTAGTCAGCCAATTCATAACAATTTTGCTGAGTTTAAAGTATATAAATGATACAGAGTATATAATGACAGAAAGAAAAATCCACTAAAACTGTATAATGTTCCTTTTTAATGAATAGTCATAAGGAGATCATTGCCGAAGCCTAATGGAATTATTTTTCCTTATTTGCTTTATGTAACAAAGGGAGGCTGGATTCTTCACCAAACTCATTCCTTCCTCGGGGCCCCCAGCTGAATTCCTGTCCCAGGCCTCTGTGTCTGGGTGGCACCGTACCACTCTATGATGTGCTGGTAAATGTGTAACGTGGTTCTCTAAATGGAAAAAGTTTTCATCTGTGATATTTCCCTGTTTCCACAGTATAAATATTCCCACAAAGGAGGCCAGGCACAGTGGCTTGTGCCCGTAATCCTAGCTTTCCGGGAGGCCAAGGCAGCACAGATCCCTTGACCTCAGGAGTTCCAGACCAGCGTGAGCAAAAACTTAGAAAAACTTAGAGGCCCCTGCTACAAAAACTTAGAAAAATTAGCCAGGTGTGGCACATACCTATAGTCCCAGCTACGCAGGAGGCTAAGGCAGGAGGATCTCTTGAGCCCAGGAGTTTGAGGTTGCTGTGAGCTAGGCTGATGCCAGGGCACGCTAGCCTGGGCAACAGAGTGAGATCTGTCACCAAAAAAAAAAAAAAAAAAAAAAAAAAAGACAAAGAAATCCCCATGAAGGCCTATTTTAAGCCTCCGGGATGGTGTCATTGAAAGCAGAATTGGGAAGAAATAAAAGTAGTCTCAGAAGCTGGGATAAGCCTGTTCAGCACACCACTGAGATGGCAGTTGGTTCTTAAGGATGGAGTTTCAGCAGAAGCAACTGTCCCCGAAGGGACAGGAGCTGTGTCCGTGTGCAGGTGGACCTCTCCAGCCTCCCTGTCTTCCTCAGAACTTGGTGGCTTCAGGGAGCAGCAAGATGGTAGGAGGCTAAGTTCTTGGGTGTCTTCTTTGAGAACAGACTGCTTCTGAAGATCCATGCTGGACTTTATGTGAGTAAGAAATAAACTTCCACTATATCAAACCAGTGATATTTGGGGCTATCTGTTCAAGCAGTTAGCCTGTCCTAACTAATGTATCATCTGTAGACAAACTGCAGCTACGCTCCCAAATACCGGATTTTTACCCATTCTGTAAGTTTTCTTTCAGCTTGAACTCTGACCAAGTGTATAATCATTTAGATTTTATACCTAGTGATGTCTGATCTTGCTTAAAAAAAACAGTCTTCATTCTAAAATAAGCCATTGTCATTATCAGGCATTTATTAAATTACAAAGTGAACGTCTTATAACTATAATGAGAGTCTTTAAAGAAAACAATAAGAGATATTTTACTTAGTCTCAAATTGAAAAGACTTGAAAAATAACTCAATTATTTAAGCCCTTTGAAATAGCTTGATATCAATTAGCAAATCATGATTCAATTCAATTATATTAATATAATCCCTTCAACTCTTTTTTTTTTTTTTTTCCTTTTTAAGATAGAGTCTCACTCTGTTGCCCTGGTAGAGTGTGGTAGTGTCATAGCTCACAGCAACCTCAAACTCTTGGGCTCAACTGATCCCCTTGCCTCAGTCTGCCGAGTAGGTGGGACTACAGGTGCCCACCACAACGCCTGGCTAGGTTTTCTTTTCTTTTCTTTTTCTTTTTTTTTTTTTTTTTTTGAGACAGAGTCTCACTATGTCGCCCTTGGTAGAGTGCTGTGGTATCACAGCTCACAGCAATCTCAAAGTCTTGGGCTCAAGTGATTCTCTTGCTTCAGTCTCCCAAGTAGCTGGGACTATAGGCACCCACCACAACACTTGGCTGTTTTTCTGTTGTAGTTGTCATTGTTGTTTGGCAGGCCCAGGATGGGTTTGAACCTGCCAGTCTCAGTGTATGTGGCCAGTGCCATAACCACTGTGCTATGAGTGCCAAGGCCTGGCTAGGTTTTCTATTTTTATTTTCTATTTTTAGTAGAGATGAGGATCTCACTCTTGCTTAGGTTGGTCTCAAACTCCTAAATTCAGGCAATCCACCCACCTCGGCCTCCCAGAGTGCTAGGATTACAGGTGTAAGCTACCGCACCCGGCTGTCCCTTTAACTCTTGAAAGTACAGATACGGAGAGAGGCACCTAGGACTTTACTTGGCAAACTTCCAACCTGAAGCATAACAGTGGCTAATAAAATGCATGTGACAGGATTATATTAATTCATTTAAGACTGCAGTAGAATTTCTTGGCAGAATTTCTCCTAATAGTACAGACTCTATAAGAAGACACATCTAGTGAAATTTATGCCATAAATGACCTCCAGTGGCTTTGTACCACTGCTAGTGCAGCCATGCAGACAGAATCCCGTGGCCGAGACAAAGGATGGCGCAGACTCAAGTCAGGAATCTGATTTCCGGGAACCATTTGAGTCCTCAAATTCAAACTGACCAGTGAGACAAGAGGGGAAAAAATCTCCATTCAGCATCTGTTAGTTAACAACTGATAGATTTCTCACTAAGCTTCCCCTCTTCTCCAGGGAGGTGGCCTTTAATTTGCATGGCGGAAATCCCCAGAAAGAAACCTGACTGTAACCCCCGCACCCCACTTGCTGAGGCTGGCTGGGCATTCAGCTCTGGAGCGGTATTACTGAAAGAAGGTTTCCAGGGGATGGGGGCACTGGTGGAGGACTTGCTGGGAGATGTTTTCTATTAGGAGACTCCTGGACTTTCAATATCCCAAACCTCATTGAGCACAGCCTCCTGATATTTTTTTTTAGCTAAAGTTCATAGAGAAAAAAGTGTACTTACGTCCCCAAATCAAATATTTTTTAACAAAATGGTACCGAGATGATGCCTCAAAATACTCCCGAAAGCAACTGAGGGACATTAGGATGGTATGAGGATGCTTTGAAAGGCTTCTCTGATGCAGGCTTGGATGTCACTGGACGTTGGAGGGCCACGTCACCAAGGTAGCACCAAGGCCACCCCCTCCACAGTTCCCAGCAGTTTTCAGAAGGACGTGAGTCTAGCTCAGGACTGCTGTGGCCGCTGTGGCCTTCTGTTTACCTCTCTGGTAAGCTCCAATCTGAAAAGTTGCCTGGGGGTTCCCAAGTGTCTTTATTATGTCTGTAATATTTCTAAGGTATATTTTTCTTTTTGAAAATATATTTTAGGCCTGGTGCCATGACTCACACCTGTCATCCTAGCACCCTGGGAGGCCCAGACAGGTAAATTGCTTGAGCTCAGGAGTTGGAGAACAGCCTGAGCCAGAGCAACACCCATCTCTACTAAAAGCAGGAAAGCTAGCGGGGAGCTGTGGCCGGTGCCTGCTGTCCCCACTAGTCAGGAGATTGAGGCAAAAGGATGACTGGATCCAAGGGTTTAAGGTGGCTTTGAGCTATGATGATGCCAGGGCACTCCAGCCAGGGCAACAGAGTGAGACTTTGTCTCAAAAGAAAGAAGGAAAGAGAGAGAGAGAGAGAGAGAGAGAGAGAGAGAGAGAGAGAGAGAGAGAGAGGAAGGGAGGAAAGAAAGAAAGAGAAAAAGGAAAAAAAGAAAATATGTTTTATCCAGTGTTCAATGTTTTTCACTGTTTTCAGCAGAAAGATTGATCAGAGTTTCCTAAGTGGAATTGTTATGTTAACTTTTTGCTTCCAGCATGTTTGGACTGTTAAGAAGTCCAAAGTCATTCTGAGGCTAATTCCCAATCCTTCCTACACAGCCTGGTTGTGTTTTTGTTGACTTTTTTAAGACTTCTTATTTTTGTTGTTTTCTAAATGTTTCTTTTCATAGCACCCTGTTCTTGTTTCATGGTTGCAATCAATATCTCATGTCTAAAGGGCTTTTTAACTTCAAAAATTTGGGGGCCAGGAGCAGTGGGTCAGACCTATAATCCTAGCCCTGTGAGATGCTAAGGTGGGAGGATCGATTGAACCCAAGAGTTCAAGATAACTCTGAGCAAAAAGCAAGACCCTGTATCCACAAAAAAAAAAAAAAAAAAAAAAAAAGAAAAGAAAGAAAGAAAGAAAGAAAAGAAAAGAAAAGAAAAAGAAAAATTAGCCAGGCACATACCTGTAGTCCCAGCTACTGGGGAGGCTGAGTCTGCAATGAGCTATGATGACACCACTGTTCTCTAGCCCCAATGGCAGAATGAGACCCTCTCTCTCAAAAAAGTTTTATTTTCCCTGCTTGGTCTCCACTGCACCTCGTATGCTGCTTTTTCTTTTTTCTTTGTTTTTGTTTTTGAGACAGGGTCTCAGTCTGTCACCCAGGCTAGAGTGCAGTGGCATCAACATAGCTCACGTCAACCTCAGACTCCTGGACTCCAAGGATCCTCCTGCTCCATTTTCAAAGCAGCTGGACAGTAGGCGTGAGCCACCATGCCTGACTACTTTTCTCTATTTTTAGTAGAGGTGGAGTCTCTCTCTTGACTCAGGCTGGTCTAATACTCCTGACTTAAAGCAACCTTCCCAGCAAGGCCTCCCGTAATGCTGACATTACAGGCAAGCACCACTGTGCCCGGTTGTCCCTTTGGTCTTTTATTGTTTGTGGGGCATCTGTATAGTCTACAGTGGAGGTTTCCCTTGATGTTCAGTAACCTTTGGTTGTCTGCTCATACTTAAGAGGAGACTAAGAAACTGACTGGAAGCTCTGAGCACACGGGTAGGATTTATTTTCCCTTTAAGGTAATGTGGAGGGGCCGTTTCTCCACCCCACATAATATCACATAATATCATGGGGGGCATGATCTCAACATTTGAATTTGAGAAAACACATTCAGTTCCAAATGATCCGGATGTTTCACACCTTCTCCATCTTTTCCTTCTCTTCCTGCTCCTCCTCCTCTCCTTCTTTGAAAAGAATTTTTTTATTCAGATATCATTTACATGCTGAGAAATGCATGCATTTTAAGAGGCCACCTAACTAGCTGAATCTGAAACAATCCCCCCAATTCTAGTTCATCTCCATGAAGTAGGAGGCACTGCCCAGGAATTCCAAGGTATAAACCAAGTTACTGTGTAGTCAACCCCCTGTCTGGGTGAGAGGAGAGCTATGTCTGGTCAACCCCCGTCTGGGTGAGAGGGGAGCTGTGTCTGGTCACCCCCCATCTGGGTGAGAGGGGGGCTGTGTCTTGTCAACCCCCTGTCTGGGTGAGAGGGGGGCTGTGTCTGGTCAACCCCCCATCTGGGTGAGAGGGGAGCTGTGTCTGGTCATCCTCCCATCTGGGTGAGAGGGGGGCTGTGTCTGGTCAACCCCCGTCTGGGTGAGAGGGGAGCTGTGTCTGGTCATCCTCCCGTCTGGGTGAGAGGGGGGCTGTGTCTGGTCAACCCCCCGTCTGGGTGAGAGGGGAGCTGTGTCTGGTCATCCTCCCGTCTAGGTGAGAGAGGGGCTGTGTCTGGTCAACCCCCGTCTGGGTGAGAGGGGAGCTGTGTCTGGTCATCCCCCCGTCTGGGTGAGAGGGGGGCTGTGTCTGGTCAACCCCCCATCTGGGTGAGAGGGGGCTGTGTAGTGTCCACCCCCCCATCTGGGTGAGAGGGGAGCTGTGTCTGGTCATCCTCCTGTCTGGGTGAGAGGGGGGCTGTGTCTGGTCATCCCCCCATCTGGGTGAGAGGGGAGCTGTGTCTGGTCATCCCCCCGTCTGGGTGAGAGGGGAGCTGTGTCTGGTCAACCCCCGTCTGGGTGAGAGGGGAGCTGTGTCTGGTCATCCCCCCGTCTGGGTGAGAGGGGGACAGTGTCTGGTCAACCCCCCGTCTGGGTGAGAGGGGGGCTATGTCTGGTTATCCTCCCATCTGGGTGAGAGGGGAGCTGTGTCTGGTCAACCCCCGTCTGGGTGAGAGGGGGGCTGTCTCTGGTCAACCCCCTGATGGGTGAGAGGGGAGATGTGTCTGGTCAACCCCCTGTCTGTGTGAGAGGGGGTCTGTCTCTGGTCAACCCCCCGTCTGGGTGAGAGGGGAGCTGTGTCTGGTCAACCCCCTGTCTGGGTGAGAGGGGGGCTGTCTCTGGTCAACCTTCCGTCTGGGTGAGAGAGGAGCCATCTCTGGTTACTAGTTCTTTACTTTCTTTCTTCTCTGGTACCTAGGTTGAGAGAAGCTTTTCATCTAAGGTGCTCTGTCTTTGCTAGTGGACACAAAACATCTCTCTCCTGTGTGATGAGATTCTAGTTTTCATGGGGTGTATGGGGGTGGTGTCTCACCTCCTCCATGCACACGTGAGTCTCCGTGGGGGGGGGGGGCGTTTCACTTCCTCCATGCACTCCTGAGACTCTGTGTGTGTGGGGTGTGTGTCATCTCCTTAGTGCACTCTTAAGTCTCTGTGGGGGGGATGTCTCACTTCCTCCATGCACTACTGAGGCTCTGTGGGGGTGTGTGTGTGTGTGTCTCACTTCTTCCATGCACTCCTGAGTGTATGTGGTGGGGTGTCTCACCTCAGGAGTGCATACTCCTGAGTCTCTGTGTGTGTGGGGGGGTGTCTCACTTCCTCCATGCACTCCTGAGGCTCTGTGTGTGTGTGTGTCTCATCTCCTCCATGCACACCTGAGTCTCTGAGTGGGGGGTGTCTCACCTCCTCCATGCACACCTGAGTCTT
>CAUYPK010149456.1:0-17712 GCA_963574355.1 Loris lydekkerianus | reverse complement strand
ATGCCAGCCGCAGACGGCATACGCGATCACTACCAGTGTCTGGATGTCAGACTGGTGCTCTTCCGATCATCATGACTCCTCAGTGTCCCCTTTCCTCCCAGCCCTTCCTCATGACTCCTCAGTGTCCCCTTCACTCCCAGCCCTTCCTCACCACACCTCGGAGTCCCCATCACACCCAGCCCTTCCTCATGACACCTCAGTGTCCCCTTCACTCCCAGCCCTTCCTCATGACACCTCTCAGTGTCCCCTTCACTCCCAGCCCTTCCTCATGACAATTTTAGTGTCCCCTTCACTCCCAGCCCTTCCTCATGACACCTCAGTGTCCCCTTCACTCCCAGCCCTTCCTCATGACAACTCAGTGTCCCTTTCACTCCCAGCCCTTCCTCACGACACCTCAGTGTCCCCTTCACTCCCAGCCCTTCCTCATGACACCTCAGTGTCCCCTTCACTCCCAGCCCTTCCTCATGACACCTCAGTGTCCCCTTCACTCCCAGCCCTTCCTCACGAAACCTCTCAGTGTCTCCTTCACTCCCAGCCCTTCCTCATGACACCTCTCAGTGTCCCCTTCACTCCCAGCCCTTCCTCAGGACACCTCAGTGTCCCCTTCACTCCCGGACCTACTTCACAACACCTCACAGTGTCCCTTTCACTGCCACTCAATACCAGATACATGACTTTTATATAGCATTTTGTGCATTAGAAGTACATCGGGCAGCTATCAAGCATTTATTAAAAGGAAATCCATTTAAGTACCCTCACTTTGGTGCTGGGTGCCTCCCTGGTGCTTCGCATGACCCGACCTCCTGATATTCGAGCCCACCCCATTGTCACCTCTCATCACACCGAGGAGGACCATGGCAGGTGTGTCTCTTCTGAGTTTAGGCTATGGGAGATGCAGGCTGTGTCCTGGGCCTCTCTTTGGATCAGTGACTTAAGAGGATGCTCCAGCACCCTAAGAAGAAAAATGGGCACCTCCCACTGGCTTCCTGGGAGGGACCTTGGAGGTAGATCTGTCAGACCTGATGGAGCCTTCAGATGACCACAGCCAGTAGGGAAGTGGGCTGCAACCACGTGAGAGACTCTAAGAGAGCCCCCAGCTAAACCACCCCAGGTTGCTCACCCACAAACACTAAGATAATAAATGCTTGCTGTTTCACACTGCTGCATTTTGAGGTGTTTGTTATCCAGCAATAGATACCTAACACAGTCCTCTGCAGCTTGGCTGGTGCAGGACCAAGGCAGGGATCTGAACATGTGAATGGGAGCTTATTCCCCTCCCTCCTGCATGTGGGTGACAGCTCAGAAGCCCCTGTCTTCAAAGCCAGAGGGACACGCTCCCACTGCCTGGATGCCTCTCCAGGATGGAGAGCGTTTCCTGAGTAGCTGTAGAGACACATGGCTGAGAGAGCAACAGGTGGCAGGGCCTAGTATATTCTGGAGGCCACATCCCACAGTGTGATCAAAGCCCCTCTTCCTGAAGGCAGGACCCCAACATGCCGATCAGGCTCACCTGTAGCACTCCCATCTAGAATGACTGCAGCCACCACCGCTCCCAGAGCAGTGGTCACAGCCCTCCTCCAGTGAGCCCCGTGGCACCCTGTAGATTTGAGGAGAAGTGTGATGTCTCTCACTTGTTGTGTTTTCAGGGTTTTCATCATTATTTTTAAGCCTCATATCCACAAACCTTTCATAGTGTTTGTAATGAGAACAGACAGGTCGCAGAGCAGTAGTAATGTTTTCCAGGCTTTGTCCTCACAAATGACAGGGACAACAATGTTCAAAAATGGTTACAGCACCAGCCACAGACACCGAGGCTGGTGGATTCAAACCCAGCCCGGGCCAGCCAAACAACAATGACAACTGCAACAAAAAATAGCTGGCCATTGTGGCAGGCACCTGTTGTCCCACCTACTTGGGAGGCTGAGGCAAGAGAATTGCTTAAGCCCAAGAGTTTGAGGTTACTATGAGCTGTGATGCCATGGCATTCTACCAAGGGCGACATAGTGAGACTCTGTCTCAAAAAAAGAGAGAAGGGTAGGGGAGGCCTCGTGGCCGGGGCTCCTCCCAAGGCACGTCCCTTTGCCAGACCTGAACCTGGTGCTGGGGAACTTGCACCCCAGATGCCTGTGCCACAGCTCACAGGAAGAAGAGCAGGGGGCATCATGGAGCCGTGTTCTCCTGATACCCAGTCAGCCAGTAGAGAAGGAGGTTTGAGGTAGTTTCCTTTCATAGGAAAAATAAAAGCAGAGATGGACCCCTGGGAAGGAAGAGGCTGGGGCACCCCCCTCTGACTTTGCTTATTCTTCTCCTTTACCTGTTCGAGGGGACTCCTGGTAATAGGACACGGCAGGTAGGTCCCACTCTTTTGCTGCCAAGGGTGAGTTGAGCCGGCTGAGCCTCCATGGGGAGGAAGGGCCAGACTGGGGAAGGGCCAGGCTGGCCAGCACAGTGGCCCCTCAGGAAGGAGGTGTCTGGCAAAGCTAGTGTGGCCCTGGGACATTTGGGCATGTGGAGCAAGCCCCGGCACCCTATGCTCTTCACAGCCTTGTAGGCGGCAGAGCCAGCTCACAGACTGTGCAGATGTATTAGCCACTATTTGTTTGTCTTCAGATTTGGCTCCAGATCATGTCTTCCTGTCAAAAACAATGTTTAAACTCACAGATGAAACCTGCCATATGTGGGGAAGACCAGCATGGTTCGTGCAGGATGTAGCATGTGTGTGGTCCTGTCATGTCTTCACACAGGACCTGTCACACCAGGTCTGTCAGACCTGATGGAGCCTTCAGATGACCACAGCCAGTGGGGAGGTGGGCTGCAACCACGTGAGAGACTCTAAGAGAGCCCCCAGCTAAACCACTCCCAGGTTGCTCACTCACAAACACTAAGATAATAAATGCTTGCTGTTTCACACTGCTGCATTTTGAGGTGTTTGTTATCCAGCAATAGATACCTAACACAGTCCTCTGCAGCTTGGCTGGTGCAAAGGACTATAGAGCAGGGAGTGCTTTGAGAGGTTCTCTGAAGCCAGGCTTGCCTCGGTTTACCTTGGAAGCTGTCTCTTCCCTTCATCCCTGCTCCCTGCACAACTGACTGGCTCACCCTAGACGCAGCTGGGGTCACTGAGCATGCAACACCAATAAACCTGAGATTTGTCTTAAGAAAGCAATATAAGGGGGCGGTGCCTATGACTCAAAGGACTAGGGCACCAGCTCCATATGCCAGAGGTAATAGGTTCAAACCCAGCCCCGGCCAAAAACTGCAAAAACAAAAACAAAAAAAAAGAAAGAAAGCAATATAAGGATGTTCCAAAAGTGTCAGAGTTCTGTTCCAGACAGGAACAGAATTGCAAGCAGGATGAGAGTATCTGTGCCTGTTGTTGCGAGTGTGTGCCCATGTGGACACGTGTGTGCCCCTGTGGACACGTGTGTGCCCCTGTGTGCCTGTGTGAACACATGTGCCTATGTGGACATGTCTGTCCATGTGTGCATGCCTGTGTGGACACATGTGTGCCCACATGGGATGTATTTCCTGTGTGTGCCTGTGTGGACACGAGCATGTGCCATGTGGACACGTGTGTGCCTTGTGGATACATACGGGTGTGCCCATGTGTACACAAGTATGTGCTTGTCTGGAGATGTATGTGTGCCTGTGTGGACACATGTGCATGTGCCCATGTGGCTTGTATTTGACTGTGTGTGCTTGTGCTTGTGCATGTGTGTGACATGAGTGTTTGCCTGTGTGTAAGCAGCTGTGCAATGAAAATATGAAACACCCTATGCCATGTGCCACCACCCACCACACATCTGCCTGTTGTGGGGCACTTTGCTCTCTCAACAATTTGATCATCCCCTAGGGCAAACCCCTGTGCCCTGCCTGCTACACGGCGACCCTGTCCTTTATCATCACCCAGAAATCCCTCAGCAAATGCAGGATGCTTCACACCTGTGCCCAGGAGTGCCCCTGCATCCTCACTCCAAGGTTTGGCAGGGAAAGTAAGGAACAGACTTCCTTTATTGCCTTTTTAATCTTTGCCACACAGTATCTTAGCGCATTACAAAAACACTGCCCCGTCTCTGGCAGGTCTTCTGTTCAGATGGTTTATCTGGAGACATACCATGTGAAGGCATGTTTGAATTACTATTTCTATAAGTAATTTGTGACAATAGTTTAAGACAATTGACAAAAGTCACACTTCCTATTAGGACACGTTGGAAGGCATGGAAAGACATAAGTCCAGGTTTGAATCCTGGCTGCTTCCACAGCTGTGATCTTGGGCAAATTACACGGAGATTCTCTCTATGGCACCAGCAGGTGATTGAGGTCACTGCTGCTCACATCAGCTATGGGACAATGCTTGAGCCCATCTACACAAGCTGAGTGCTGCCCACACATGTTCAAGAGACTGATGAGCTGGGATAACCTGAGCTGCCCCTGGACTCTGGGCTCCTGCTCCCTCTGGCTGGCCCGGTCAGCCCAGCAAAGTATGTGGGTGGCAGCCACATGGGTGCAAGGCACTTTATAGATCCAAGGTGAAGGGCCTGTTTGTGAGCATCTGTAATCCTGTCTCCTGCTCTGTGTCCTGGATAGGGTTCTTGTTGCCTCTATTTCCAAGAGGAAAATGAAGGATCTAGAAGCAGGCTCCGGAGGCTGGTGGGAGCAGAGCGGGAGCCAGAGACCGTGCTTGCCCTCCCTCTTGCTGGGTTCACAGACACAGGGGCTCAACCCTCCTGCCAGGCAAGTCTGTGTTTGTCCCAGGCATCTCTTGGGTTCCAGGCCTTGTTCCAAGAACACAGGACACAGAGTGGGGCTGTGTCCAGCCCCACCCAGAGGAGCTGCAGCCAGCGTCAGCGCCCGGCACGAAGGCAGCGACAAGTGACAGTGCCGCACCTTTTTGCATGGCACGTGCTGCCTGTTAGCGAGGATGTGTTAGAGCCGATTCAACGCTCATGAGTGCACTAACGCAAGATTTAATAGCAGGCACACAGGCATGGTGTGGGAACCTCAGTGCTTCCTGCTTGGTGCAGAATCTAACTGCTCTAAAAAATAAAGGCTATTCATTTTTTAAAATACCAAAGGAATGACTTAATTGTCTTATGGAAGCACAAGGAGGGAGGGTGGATGGTCTGATCCGGTCAGCAAGGGGATGTTTCTCCCAACACCCCACACTCACAGGCCTTGGTGGCCTGGGTGACATAGGCCAGCCTCTGCACAGGCAGCTTCCTGACGGCCAGGGTGCCCAGCAGACTCCACCTGACACCCAGTGCCCTTGAGGGCTCCACAGGGACAGGCAGGAGGTGCCTCTGCCTGGCAGTACTTCTGCTGTGCTGGGAGGCCCAGAGGGCATCCACATCTGGAGGGTGTCCACACAGGTGGCCTCAGCCCTGTGCCCTTGGCCTTCATGGACAGCCTGCTTCAGCCCAGTTCCTGTTGCTTTGGCCCCAGCCTGTGGCCAGTCTGGCCTCCTGCATGGGCAGAAATTGGGCACTACACTGAGGGCCATCACCACAGTCTAGGCATCTCCCTGCCCAGACTCCCCAGGGCCTGGCACTGCACTGGCGGAGGTAGGTCTTGTGTCACCTATACAGTAAACACTCCCTGTGAGAAGAGCCAGCGCTGAAGCCCCACATAGACAGGTGTGACCAGACCAGGCCTTTGGCAAAAAGGTGCTGCCAAGTGTTTAGCCCTCAGTCGAGTGGACACTTCTGGGAACCCCAATCACCAGGAGAGGAGGAGCTCTGGGGAGAGAGGGGTGGAAACCAGTAGGCTTAAAAGGCTGGACACCAGGAGGGTGTGGAGCGTGAGCACAGAAGGCTTTGGAGAGAAACAGTTTCTGCACAGTGGACAGGGCACCTGCAGGCACAGGTGCCACCTGGCAGAGGTCTTGGCCCCTAAGTGTCATGACCCCTATGGCACTGGTCTCGGTCACCGCAGGAAGGAACCAGGTGTGACATGGATTAGAAGTACAAGCTTGTGGGAGGCGGGCTAACCTTAACTGCAGGGTAGCCCAGAGCCTCCTCCCCACTGGCTATTTATTAAGGTTATACACAACAGGTATGGAGAGTTAAGGTAATTACATATGAGGGCTGTATGCATAAGGATTGCCACGTGTTCTTTCCCCACGACCCTCATGAAGGACTACTAAGCATCAATGTTTAACACAAGCTTACTAGTGAGTGACTGATCTTATCTCATTCCAGAACACTGAGTTACTTGGGGGATTGCCCCCAAGTCACAAAACGTCTCTAGGCTTGCCAGGAGACTGTCCTGTTCACAGCGTTTCCTTTTAATGTGATAAGAATCAGTAACTGTCTTTTGCAAGCATGGTGTCCATTCCTCTACACCTAAGCCTGGCCAGGGCTCCCCAGAAATCACAGTAGGCCGTGGCTGCGTGGGCTCAGCCCCTGCCAGCCATTCTCCCAAATGGGAGATGTGTCATTTTCATTTTCTTTGATTCTAACAAAATGGGCAAAGCATTTTTGTGGCTGGAGTAGGGATCAGTGAAAGTTCTGCAAGAAGAAGACTGGTGGCTGCCCCTCCCAATTACATCCCCTGTGGCTTAGTGTGAGGCTTTCCAGGCATTCAACCAGCATTCGTCTGGACCATTCACCCTACATTTATCTTTTCGAGACAAGAGGGTATGGGGACAGGGACACAGGACCATCACCCTCCGTCTCACACAAAGGCCGCACAGCAAACAATTGCTCTCCTCCTTTTCTTCTTCTCGAAATGCTGCGTAGAGTTCTCCCAAGACTGGCCAGAGGTTATCTATTTTATTTATTTTTTCAAAAAGCCCACCTTTTTGTCATTGGCTGCTTTTTCTTTTCACCATGGACCCTGTCTTCCTGTTTCTCAGAATGTGTAGAAGTTTATTGTAAGCTCTTGTATTCTGGACACTGCTGCCAAGTGTTGCAGATAGGGACTGTGTTGCCTGCATCCGAAGGTGTCAGTTTGGCGCCAGCAGGCCACTCTCCTGTCATGCTCAGGCACCACGCTCTGTCCTTCCTGAGAGGACGGCAGCACTGTCACTCTGCAGGTCCTTCTGACATGGCTGTTTTCCTTTGCTGTGTCCCTCTCATGCATGCTCAGGTCAGGAAACAGAGGATTTGGACGGTATTTGTACACAGGTTTGAGGGCTCCAGGGTCCACAACTCTCCCCTTTTAGGGATGTCATTCCTCTTTCTCTAGCCTCTGACTCTTCAGGCCACAGGGGCTACAGCCTAAGCCAGGGCTACTGCCACTCCCCACACACCAGGTGTGAGCACAGGTGAAGCTTAGGTGTGGCTGTTCCTTCCCTTCCTTCCTTCCTTCCTTTTTTTGAGACAGTCTCATTGTGTCACTCTGAGTAGAGTGCATCACCTCACCTCAGACTCTTGGACTTAAGCAATTCTCTTGTCTCAGCACTTGTCTACTACTTGTCTCTAGTCCCAGGTAGCTGGGACTACAGGAGCCTGCCACAACACCCAGCTATTTTTTTTTTTTTTTTTTTTGCTGTAGTTATCATTGTTGTTTAGCTGGCCCAGGCTGGGTTCGAACCCGCCAGCCCTGGCACCCTAAATGCTGAGCTATGGGCACTAAGCTGGTTCCTTCTTTTAAGTGTTGTCAGTGTTTAAGTTTCTACCTTCTTCAGCTGCTCTCCAATGTCTTAAATAGTGTACCTACATCTTTATCCAGAGTTTGTAATTGTAATCTATGGAAGGTCACGGATACAAGCTACTCTGCTATTTTCAAAGAAAACTCCCCAAATTGTTTTTACATGCCCAAATTTTTCTTTCTAAAATAATCAATACCTATTTATGTTGTAGTGACAGAATTTGTGGTTTCTTTGCTTCTGTTTGCTTCTTTCATCGCCCTCTTTCTTGATGAGATTTAGATCCAGAGTCCCTGTGCAGTCAAACTTCCCTGTAGTGACCACCTGTGTCTGCAGCTGTGTCCCAGCACTGGCATCACCACTTCAGTTCCATCTCAGATCATCAGCCATTAGATTCTCCCAAGGAGCTGTAACCCAGATCTCTCACACACGCAGTTTACAGTAGGGTCTGTGCTCCTGTGAAACTGACACAGCGGCAGACCTGACGGGAGGCAGAGCTCCGGCGGTGACAGGGAGCGACTGTGAATACAGATGCAGCTTCACTCACCTGCCACTCACCTCCTGCTGGTGTGGCCTGGTTTGCCTAGTGGGTTGGGGACTGCAGCTTTAAATCATCTCTAGATTACTTATAATGCCTAAGAACAATTTAAATCAGGGGTCCTCAAACTGCAGCCCGCGGGCCACATGAGGCCGTGTGATTGTATTTGTTCCTGTTTGGTTTTTTTACTTCAAAATAAGATATGTGTAGTGTGCATAGGAATTTGTTCATAGTTTTTTTTTAAACTATAGTCTGGCCCTCCAACAGTCTGAGGGACAGTGAACTGGCCCCCTGTTTAAAAAGTTTGAGGACCCCTGATCTAAGTTCTGTGTAAATAACTGTTATACTATATTGTTATTATATTTTACTTTTATTATTATTATTATTATTATTTAGACAGAGCCTCAAGTTGTTGCCCTGGGTAGAGTACTGTGGCATCACAGCTCACAGCAACCTCCAACTTCTGGGCTCAAGCGACTCTCCTGCCTCTGCCTCCCAAGCAGCTGGGACCACAGGTGCCCACCACAATGCCCAGTTATGTTTTGGTTGCAGCCGTCATCGTTGTTTGGCAGGCCCGGGCTGGATTTGAACTCCCCAGCTCAGGTGTATGTGGCTGGCACCTTAGCCATTTGAGCCACAGGCACCGAGCCTACTTGTATTATTTTTATTGTTCCGTTCCTACTTTTTTTTTTTGCAGTTTTTGGCTGGGGCTGGTCCTGAACCCACCACCTCCGGCATATGGGGCCGGTGCCCTACTCCTTTGAGCCACAGGTGCCACCCTGCATTCCTACTTTTGAAAAACATTTATGGTCCTTGGCTGGTTGGATCTGCAGATTTGGAACCCATAGACATGGAGGCAGGCTGCCATTTCCTCCATACATGCCTATTCATTTTGAAAATCATAAGTTTACACAAGATGCCTTCCATTCTAAGCCAAATCAGAGTTCATGACAGTGTTCTGTCTTCAAAATTTGAAACTTTCTTCTCTGACAATAAGAAACTGGCTCTGGTGATTCTCAACGTTTTTACATGTCTGACTCCCCTGCTCCCACAGCCCATGTTCTCTAAGGCTGAGGAGCCTGGGCACACGTGTGAGGGGCCAGCAGATCTGGTTGCAGAGGGCCAGAAAGCAGGGGGCTGAGGGCCGTGTGAAGCTCACACCTTGCTGGAGACTCCACATGAGGAATATACACAGAGCTGGGTCTGCAGGTGGCATGTGGGTGTGATGGGATTTCCTAATCCCACACAGATTCCAAAGACTGAAACACCTGATAAAAGACCAATTAGAACCCCATTTCTTCACCTGCTTTTGTTTTATGTGACAGGCAGAACCTAATCTTAGGGAAGGGATGGGGAGGCTGCTAATATTCCCAGCACAGAGAAGTAGCCAAAGGCTTTGAACTCCTATGGGAGGAAGCAGCCAGGGAGGGCCCTCTGGCCATGGGAGAGCTTATCTGGAGAGACGTGGGGGTCATGGGCTTCCTGGGCCCAGGCTGAACACACAGTCAGCAATGGGAAGGCAGGGCTGGTGTGGGAGGAGCTGGCTTGGCCCCAGGTGGATCACAGGAAACTGACCCAGTAGCTCCCCATACAGACAAGGCCCAGAGCGTGGAGGAAACCCAGAGTGGGCCCTCAGCATCTCTGGAGGAACCTGTGCCGCAGCATGCTGGCTCTGGAGTCACACCTCTGCATCTTTCTGCTGCTAGCCTGGCTGATGGACACTGCCAACCCACGTGCCCTCATCGATCAGGGTCTGAGCCAGGAACATGCTATTCCCCGGAATGGCAGCGGGATGCCTGTGGTCAGCCTGCAGTGGCCCTTGGTGCGGGCGCCCCTCCTCATCACCTTGTGGACTCTGGTGGCCCTCTCGTCCCTCCTGGGTAAGCACCTGTGTCTGTCTGAGCATTTCTGTTCTTGTTTGCTGAGCCTCCACAGGTGGCCATGGCCCTTTGGCGAATAGGGCTTTTCTGGTTTTGTCCAATGGTTCTTTCTGCACCCTAATATCCTCCAAGTAGGCCCCTGCCCCTGGTCCAGGGTGCCCCAGCTGGTCCCTGCCTGGTCTCTGTCTGTGCACAAATGACGGGAGTGAGCTGTGATCCCTTACACGGTGGACTCGCTTTCTCCTCCCAGCTCTTGGTCTATGCCTTTGGATTTTCATATTGAGAACACAGAGATTAGGGTCAATTGCCCATGTCTCTACTAACCCTTGTGGAGCATGCAGCCTCCCCATAAACCTGCAGGGAACCTAAGGCAAATCAGATTCGGGGGCTACTGTGTCAAATTGAATAAAGAACTAACCGCCCAGAAAGTAATCAGATTAAGGTCAGGGGAACAGAGAGGCCATTATAATTACATGTGGTTCCAATGACCCCTTTTTACAAAGAGAGTTGATTCAGGACATTCCCACAGCACCAGTGTCTGTACTCAGGGGGGTCAACTCGTGGCAGAGAGTGGGAGTCTGCAGACGCCTGGTAGCTGAGGACCTGGTCTCAGCCCTGCCTGGCCACTGACAGCCCTGTGCTGTCCCTCTGGTGAGAGCACAGGTGAGTGGGAGGGGCAATAAGGAAGGAAGCTGGGACACTTTCCCACTGAAGAGTGGCCTGCAGGTAGCAAGTGCCACTTTGCCCTGCATGCCAGGGACTGCAGCACACACCACACATGTGCCGTGTCTTCCATGTGCTGCTGCAGGAGACACCGGGTCCCTGCAGCCTAGAAGGGCTGGGATTATCCAGCACAGTGGCAGAGGTTACCTGCTGAGCCAGGCATAGGATGCAGGAATGCCCACAGGCCCAGCCCAGCTCCTTGGTGGCTGCCCAGCCACTTGCTTTACCCCAGAGTTCTGTCCTCCTGGGGGCAGGAAAACTCCAGTCTGAGCCTCAGCACCATTCTGAAAGCCAAACAGTGCTGGACATGGGAAGATTTTTCATAGTTTTGGTACAAAACCTGGCCTTCACTATTCTTCATCCTTACTTCTAACTCCATGTGATACTTACCAGTGAGTGTTTGCTTTTGGGGTGTGGACCCAGAGCCCCCTGGGCTTTCAGTATCCTCCACTAATACTTATCCCTCGAGCCACAAAGAAAATTTTCCTCATTTTTATATGTATAACAAGAGGCATTTAAGTATTTAAATACACATGAAGTTTCATTGTGAAATGGAAACATTTTCGAAAAAAGATGTCTGTGAGCTCAAGAATAAAGGGTGTCTTCCTGGAGGCTTCTGTTTGTGACATTTGCTGGGGACCTGTAGGAATTCCTGTATGTGGTGAAGCCACAGTCTCTGACATTTGAGGGAACATCAGGGTCTAGTAAATGCTCTTCCTTCTAACCATGAGTTAGAGGTCAGAGGGACCCAGGATTCCATGCTGTGGGTGGAGAACTCTGAAGTTAAAGTCAGTGAGCTGAGTTCCCTCCACATGTGGGCCTCACCTGTGGTCCTGCAGGCTCAGAGTTTGGGAAACAGAGCCACATGTGGGGTCAGGAGAGCCCATGGGGTAATTGGTCAGTGACCTTAGGCACCCACCTTTCTGGCTCTTGAGGAAGTTGGCCCTGGGGTCTTGTGGCCCTGGGCAGCAGAGCAGACCCCTCAGGTGGTGGTCAGGAGAGTGTGTGGACTCTAGGCCTGTGGACTCAGTAGCTGAGGGTCCCGGGACTGTGTCACACACCCTTCCCCATGGGCTTACTAGTTCTGAGGCACAGCCGGGCTGCAGCCGGAGGGCACAAGAAACATGCAGTGAAAGCCCTGACCACAGCCACATTCTAGGGGAATGGAGTGGCCGCCTGACACATAGCAGATGCCCCAGCGGATGGGGCTGGATGCAGGGCCCCTGTATGGAGGAGGGGAAGGCAGGCCAAGTTTAACTGATAGGAGCTGAGGAGCAAAAGGTTTACTGCTCTGCTGGGTAACAAGGAAAGGAATGACAGCATGTCATCCCTGATGGTGTCATCCCACAGAGAGGGAGGAGGTGCAAGTGAGGTTGGGAGCAGCTGGGCAGGTGCTGAGCAGGTGTGGGGCAGGTGTGACGCAAGAAGGGGCAGGTACTGGGCAGGTATGGGGCAAGAAGGGGCAGGTGCAGGACATCTGGACCACAAGAGGGCGTTGGTCTCCTCCAGAGGAAGGGGGTGTGGCCCAGCTGAGAGTGAGCTGGCAAGGGTCTTTGGCTAAGTTGGGGTATCCTAGCATGTGGCGTGCAGAGGCCAGAACAGCAGGGCCACCTGCTTGGGAGGAGGCTCTGCATTGCTGTTCAGCCAGGACCAGTCGCCCGCAGAGGCTCCTTGTGAGGGGCCAGGACTATGGCAGAGATATGGGAGGGGGCATGGAGAGAAGTGAGGGTATCAGGGACCAGCAGCCTGGAGGACTCGGCTTGCTTGATGCTCAGGAGGTGACCAAAGGTTATGAGGGTGCAGGTGCTGTTGGTGGCAAGACCTATGGGTGAAGTGGATGGCACTGGGACCCCTGGAGCAGCACACACATGGAGAAGCCAGGCTCAGAAGGGGCAGTTCTGTGCATTTTGAAATTGCCAAAATCCAGGCCAGGGTGATGTGGGAGAGCCGTGTGCAGGTGGGAACTACTACCCAGAGGAGCGAGGGCAGTGGCAGCCTAGGGCAAAACCAAAGGTGGCCTGGTTCCCACAGTGCTGGCAGCAAAGGGCTGCAGGGACCCCCTCTTCCAGGTGGCTCCCTCAGTCTACGGCACTGCACAGAAGGTGGCTACGTGTAGTCAGCAGTTCCAGGGCAGGCAGTCTGGATGGGTCCCAGCACCTTGTGTTGCCATGGACTTTGCAGTTTCTCAGCCTTGTGCTGTGGATACCCTGGGGCTTCTCATCCCGTCCCTGTAGACTGCCTGTCATGGCTGCCCCTTGCACCTAGAGATTTCATGGCCCCGGTATAGTCATGCCCTGTCTGACTCTGGCTTGCCTTTCACTCCCTTAAAATCACACCTTCTGATGAAGCACGAGTTTTTAGTTTTCATATGGTCAAACATATCTTTTCCTTTATGGTTAATGTATTTTGTGTCCTCTTTAAGAAACCTTTCCATATGGAAGCCTAATTCTTTTTCCTATATAGACACCCAATCTTTCCAACACCTTTCTTTCTAAAGGTCATCTTTCCACATGTGTGACAGCCAAGTGGGACACTCTCTGGGTCCTCTGGTAGTTGTCTGTTCGCTAAGCTTTGGCAGGAACTGGACATCTGAACTCTGTAGTTTTGTGAGTCCTGATGCTGAGTAGACCATGTCTGGTCTGGGCTACTCAGGGACTCATGGATGTCTGCTGATGTTTTGGGATGAATTTGTAAAAACTCCATTGAGGGTTCTGACTGGGATTGCACACAATCTGTAGTACATTCATAGCATTGAGTCTTACAGTCTGAGCTCCTGCCCTGGTGGGTGTCCTCATCTTGAGGATAGAGTGTAGCCCTCCTGAGATGTTAGGGCACTAGACTGGCCTTTCATTCTGGTCAGGCAATGGCCCCACCTTGGAGGTTTGGCTGTGGCCTCTGCTGGTAACTGAGCGGACACCGGGCAGTGACCGCAACCAGGCCAGTGTTGGGCAGGACATGGATATTGCTGACCCTGTGCATAGCCCCATCTCTAGCACTGCAGCTACTTTTTGGCAGCTCACTGGCAAAGTGCCTGGGTCATCTGGTCCACCTGTCTATTGAAAGATGCCTCTCCTGGAAGGTGGAGCAAGATGGCAGCTGAGTAACAGCTTCTTTGCAACTGCACAGTGAGATGGGGAGAGAAGACTCCAGGCATCTTTGGATTGTGGACTCTGCCCAGAAACATCCATTTGGGAACAAAGGGAGACAGTGAGAGACTTCACGACTCCAGGAAGAGGACAAAAGCAGTGGAGAACTGACAAGTGGTTGTGTTCATTTGGTCTGAGGCCGTGGCTGCCACAGCTGTAACTACAACAGCAGTGAGATTGCAAACAAAGAAGGCCTTCCTTGTGGGCTGTTTTGTGTTTTGGACCTGGGCACTCGAATTACCTTGGGAGAACTTGGGTGAGAGTGAGGATGACTTTAAGCATTGTCTAGGGCCCCAGACTGAGCTGCTGAGCCAGAACAGAGCTCATATTATTCAGCTGTGCACCAAGTGCACTGCCACTGTGGGAGGACTGCCCCTGCAGGCTCTGCCCTCAGGGTGGCAGAGCAAGGCTCAAGCTGGAAGACCTTGGGCTAGTGATCTAGTAACTGAGCAGCACCAAAAGTGAGGACTGAGATGCTGGGGAAGAGAAGAGATTTCAGTGTCTGGCAGTAGCAGGGTTGCCTTGCAGCCTTGGCCCACAGGGGCATAGAGTGAGACTGGTTTGGGTGTACTGGATAAGCAGGCAGCCACTTCAGAAGAGATCCCAGTGACAAATGCTTTCCTGGGAAATGTTTTGCTTAGCCAAGGTTAACAGTTTAAAGTGTCTTTTAAGTGGGCTGAGGAGAGATTTAGGTTCTCAACCCTATGGGGTTTGAGAAATCAGCAGAGGCCTCCAGTCTCCATCTCATGCAGCTGTATCAGCATTGTGATTAACATCTCATACTCCAGAAGACCACCTGTTACCCAGAAAATATTAAGCAAGATATATATTTTGCTTTTGTCTTTTTTTTTTTTTTTTTTTTTATTTCAAAATTTTCCCTCTAGATTTGTCTTTTTCTTTCTTTCTTCATTTTTCTAATTTAAATACAATTTTCCATTGTTGCCTTCTTTAATAATAAGAACTTCATTTTTGCTAGTGTTTCTGCCCCTATTATTTGGTCCCCCCCCCCCCAATTTTATCCCATAAGGTTTTCTGTTTGATTGGTTTGGTTTGATTTTTAGTATGTTTGTCTTTCCTCTCTATTTGATGCATGTGGGGGTACTGTATCTAAACAGGCTGGCATAGAGCTGCTGACCTCAAGGAAACAACACAACACAGAACCCCCAGAGGTTGGGGGTTTTTAAGGTTGGGTCAAAGTACCCTACTGTACAACTTTATTACTCCTGTCACCCTCTTTCTGTGCCTCTCTTCTTTTTGTCAATATTCCCTTTTACTCAACCCCTCTCCTACCTCTTTCTTTCTTTCTTTCCTTTTCTTTTCTTTTCTTTTTTTTTTTTTAATGTTTTTTCCCCTTCTTGCTCTTCAATCTTCTCATCCTTTTGATCTTGTACCAAAAGGACTCATTGAAACCTTAGACAAGAGACACTATAACTTAAAGAGCAAGAGAAAATGAAAGGAAAATTAGGGCAAGGAAACAGAAAGAGAATACTCATGAGGAAGAATTAGCAGAAAAATCCTGGCAACATGAAAAACCAGTCCAGAGAACGCCCCCTCCCCCAAGGGACCATGAGGTAGCTTCTGCAGAGGATTCCACTTACAAAGAAATGTTAAAAATGACAGAAGGGGAATTTAAAATACAGATGATGAAAACAATGAAGGAAATTTCTGAGAAAGTAAAAAAAAAAAAAAAAGAAATGAAGGAAATTGCTGAGAAAGTGGAAAATAACCAAAAGGAAATCCAAAAACAGAATCAAATAAGAGATGAACAATATGAAGAATATGGAAAGGATATAGCAGAGCTAAAGGAATTGAAGCAGTCAATTAGGGAACTTAAAGATGCAATAGAAAGTATCAACAATAGATTAGACCATGCAGAAGAAAGAATCTCAGGGGTTGAGGACAAAGCTCTTGAAATAACTCAGATAGTTAAAGAGGCAAAAAAGAAGAGAGAGAAAGCAGAATGTTCACTGACAGAATTATGGGACTTTATGAATCTCTCAAACATATGGGTTATAGGTATCACAGAAGGGTAAGAAGAATGCCCCAGAGGAAAGGAAGCCATACTAGAGAATATTATAAATGAAAATTTCCCAAATATCACCAAAGATTCTGACACACTCCTTTGAGGGATATCAGATCCCAGGTCACTTCAACTCTAATAGAGCTTCTCCAAGACACATTGTGATGAACCTGTCCGAAGTCAAGACAAAAGAAAAGATTTTGCAAGCTGCCAGGAGTAAGTGCCAATTGACTTACAGGAGCAAATTCATCAGAGTGACGGCAGACTCATCTAATGAAACTTTTCAAGCCAAAAGATGATGTTCATCTACCTTTAATATACTTAAACAGAACAACTTCTGGCCCAGAATTCTATATCCTGCTAAGCTTTAAAACTGACAGAGAAATCAAATCTTTTACTGAGAGGCAAACATTGAGGAAATTTGCCACAATAAGACCAGCTGTACAGGAAATACTTCGACCTGTTCCACACACTAACCACCACAATGGACCACCAGCAAAGTAAGCACCCAGAAGTTAAAGGACAGGGCCTAGCTTCCATAGTGATGCAAACAATAAAACTAAGGAATGGACTTTCACAAAATAAGATGAATAAAATGCTACTGCACTTATCTATTATCTCAATAAATGTCAATGGCCTGAATTCCCCCACTGAAGAGTATAGACTGGCTGATTGGATTAAAAAACACAAGCCATCATCTTCTCTCTGCAGGAAACACACCTAGCTTCAAAAGATAAATTAAAACTCAGAGTTAAGGGTTGGAAGACAATTTTCCAGGCAAACAGAATACAGAAGAAAAGAGGGGTTTCAGTCTTATTTTCAGATACATGTGGATTTAAAGCAACTAAAGTCAAAACAGATGAAGATGGACACTTCATATTAGTCAAAGGAAAAATACAACAAGAAGACATTTCAATTCTAAACATTTATGCATACAACTTAAATGCTCCCAGATTCTGAAAACAGATCTTTCTTAGTTTGAACAATATGATATCCTGTAATACCATAATTACAAGGGACTTTCACACTCCTCTTACACACTGGATAGATCCTCTAAAAAGAAATTAAACAAAGATATAAGGGACTTAAATGAGACCCTAGAACAACTGTGCTTGGTAGACATATATAGAACACTCCATCCCAAAACTAAAGAATATACATTCTTCTCATTGCCCCATGGAACTTTCTACAAAATTAATCATATCCTAGGACACAAAACAAACCTTAACAGAATCAAAAGAATTGAAATTTCACCCTGTATCTTCTAAGACCACAAGGCAATAAAGGTGGAACTCAACTCCAACAAAAAATGTTCAAGCCCAAACAAAGGCATGGAAATTAAGCAACTTTATGCCAAATGACATTTGGGTGCAGGAAGAAATAAAAGAGGAAATGATTCACTTCCTTGAGCATGACAAGGAAGGCACAAGCTACCACAACCTGTGGGATACAGCAAAAGCAGTCCTGAGAGGAAAATTTATCACTTTAGATGCCTACATCCAAAAAACTGAAAGCACATCAACAAACTCACAAGCCATCTTATGGAATTAGAAATAGAAGAACAATCTAAGCCTAAACCCAGTAGAAGAAAAGAAATATCCAAAATTAAATCAGAGATTGATGATATTGAAAACAAAAGAATCATTCAGAAAATTAATGAAACAAGGAATTGGTTTTTTGAAAAAATAAATAAAATAGATAAACCTTTGGCCAGACTAACTAGAAATAGAAAAGTAAAATCTCTAGTAACCTCAATCAGAAATGATAAAGGGGAAATAACAACTGATCCCACAGAGATACAAGAGATCATCTCTGAA
>CAUYPK010149447.1:0-43247 GCA_963574355.1 Loris lydekkerianus | reverse complement strand
TCACCCTTGCCCTTGTGAGATGCCCCGTAGGTGTGATTCCACCAATACCCCTCCCTCAACCCCCCTCCCCCCTCCCTCTTCTCCCTTTCCCCCTTTCCCCTATTCTTAGGTTGTAACTGGGTTATAGCTTTCATGTGAAAGTTTCCCTCTGTAAAGTACTGTAGCATCACAGCTCACAGCAACCTCAAACGCTTGGGCTAAAGTGATTCTCTTGCCTCAGCCTTTCATGTAGCTGGGACTACAGGAACCCACCACAACACCCAGCTATTTTTTTGTTATAGCTGTCATTGTTGTTTAGCAGACCTGGGTTGGGTTCAAACCAGTCAGCCTCAGTGTATATGGCTGGCACAGTAACCACTGTGCTATGGGCGCCGAGCCCTTCCTTGGTGATGTTAATGAGAGTGTTTTAGTTGGTGGGTCTATGGGTGTTCAGTAAATTCTTACAACTTTTTCAATAATAATAGAGGACTAAACATAGTAGAAATTTAGCTGTTTACACTTTTAGAACAAGGCTGCTGGAGTGTATATTTAGCTGTAGGTCCCAGTAGCGGAGACTTAATTCCTGGCCTCCTCAGACTAGCATTTCTCTGAAACATCACTGTTGGCTGGGCAGAGGATGTCTTCATTTTCCCCTTATCTTTTCTGCTTATTTTTTACACAAGGCAGTTATTCCAGCTTTTCAGTGTGGGCCTCAGGATCCCCCGTGTTACCCTATGCAGTATGTCTCTGGGTTTCTAAGACTGGGCTCTGCTCCTCACTGCTCTGTGCTAGCCTTGAATGACTTAAATGTTTTTTTCCAGGTTGTCATAGAATGCTATCATTTAAACTGGGAAAAAGAAAGGCCAGCTTTGCCCTTGCACTTCACCCTTTCTCTGTTTTCTAGAGATAGTTCAGCAGGTAAAGGGAATGACCTGGTATGAACCCCAGTGTTTTAAGTATTTGGCAGAACTCACTCAACCTACTCAAGGTGAGATTCATGCTGGCAAAGAAAGATAGCTGGGGCGCCAGGTAGCTCTGTGTTTCAACCCTGGATCTTACCCTTCCTAAGATATGGGACTTCAGGCGTCACTTCTGAATCCCCAGTTTGTCACATGTGTACAGTAGGGTTAGTAAAAATACCTCCCTTATGGGGTTATTATGGGAATAAACTCAAACAGCCCTGACAGAATCCTCCCTTTGGACCTGTCACTGACAAGTCTCAGTAAATGTTACTTGAGGTTGTAGAATTCTTCCTTCGGAATAATTAGAACATATTCTATCATTTCACCCCCTTTATTTATTAACCCAGGGTTTCTTTTCATATTCCAGGAGACAAAGGCCTTCTGACACCTCAAAGAAATACAGAGCCCTTGTTTCATGGTTTTGATCTCTGAAGATGCTGGTCTTTGGCAGGTGGCTAAGTGGATAGTGCTCCCCGGTCCCCATGGTTGGGGAAGTCCCAGCCTTCTAATTCTGCACACTTGTGTGCAAAGTAACTAAAGTGAGCATCTCAAGGATTCTGGGAGAATTAAGGCCAATCCCAAGGGGATTTGGAAACCAGAGTCATCTGCTTGTCACTCAATCTTTCTCTAATAAACTATCAAGTTCAGCTTTGCATAGTGAACTAAATTTGTTTCAGCTCTTAATTTTTCACCTTACAGACATTTTAAAGTTTCACTTCTCCGTCTGTGCTTCAGAAATTGAGAAGAGACTGATTCGGGATACTGGGAAGGAGGCCGGGAGGACCAGAGGTTCTGTCTCCTCATACTGTGTCCTATCTGCTTTCTCATGCTTCCCAGATTGTCCCCCAGTGTTCCCCTCCACACATCTATTTAATATATGGCTTGGTGGAAACTCTGTCATATTTCAGTGTCTCGGAAAGTCCCTCCATATGAGCCCTCCACTGTCATAGGGCCACATTTAGTCATTCCTTTGCTCACATGCTCTGAGACCAATTGATACTTTATTCTGTCCAGTGCTGCATGTTCAAGCTTGTGGCTATGTCTGGTGTCTGGAGTCTGTGGTCATTTTTGCTATTTAGTGAGGATGATGGTATGTTGTTCAGAGAGGCAAACTGGGAGTTGCTTTGTGTACATGGCCAGGATATACAATGATCCCCAGATCATCTGTGGGTTTCACACTAGGCAAATTAGAGTGCTGTCAACCACAGTCTGTTCTCAGTTGTATCCAGGTACATCCAACTCCTGCAACAACAGTGACAGTAACGTTAATGATAATAGCAGTTACCAGGTAGCTACATATGAGCCCTCGTTGGAGCATCTCACTTAATTCTCCCAAAATTCTACGAGGAACTTAACTATATTTTTCTGTGTTCTAGCTGTGAAAACTGGGTGCTAGCAGTCTCCGTCTAAAGCATGTGTCTCAGAAAGAGGGAAGCCGAGATTAGAACCCGGGTAACCTTGACCTGGTGCGTAAGCCTGTACAGACTTTGCTTCCTGCCTTAACTACTATCTCAGCTGTGCATAGGCCGGGTGAGGGGAGCTGTCCTTGTATGGATGGCCCTATACCTGCTCATAATAAAATCATCCTTTCTTGGCCTTGGTCTCCTCCCTGTTGACAGGGCAGGTGGCAGCAAGCTGCTTCCACCACATGAACATGACAGGGCCCCTTGGCCTTCTCGCTGGTGAAGTGCTCCTTCCTTTCTGCTTATGTGTCTTCTGCCCCCGTAGCCAGATTTCCCAGGCCACTGCACTAGAAGGAAATGTATTTCCTCCAATGGCCCTGCAGCCAGTGCAGCCACAGAAGGCCTGCAGTGTTGTATTGCTCTTTATTTTCTGCTGGCTGCATCTGTACTCTTCTAGAAAATGGCGTGATTCAGCATTTGTCAGAAGGCCCTGACATCTAATTATCATCCTGTATGCTGTTGCTGTAACAAATCTTCATAGTGAAGTCAGCAATGAGACAGGCTTCCTTCACCAGGCAGAGGGGCTCTGGTTTGTTTATAGACATAATCTGGAACTCCTTTGATGGGCCAGCATGAGGATGCTGGGAAGGTTCCAGGGGGACTATAACTGAACCAGGGACCTCCTCTGTGCCTCCTCGTATGTGTTGGGGATAATTCACTCAGTGGTATCCCGGCTGCATCCAAGAACGGGCTGACTTTGATCTGTCTGCTTTTTAGGGATGCTGCCTCCAAATACTAATACTTTCAGTAGGTATCATTTTATTATTAGACCTTGCCTATTAAACACCTTTACTTCCCTTTTTCTACCTTGACACAGTCGAAATGTTTTTTCATTTTGCCTATTAGTAACTCATGCTTCTGTTTGCCCATGACCGTGATCCTTGTTGTTGTTTTTTGGAGGGTGGGTGGGAGGGAGACGGTCTCACTCTGTTGCCCAGGGTAGAGTGCAGTGGCATCATCACAGCTCACTGCAACCTCAAACTCTTAGGCTCAAGTGATCTTCTTGCCTCAGGCTCCCAAGTAGCTGGGACTACAGGTTTGCACCACCAAGAGTGGCTAGGTTTTCTATTTTTTAGTAGAGATGGGGTCTTACTTTGGCTCAGGCTGGTCTCTCAGCTCCTGAGCTCAAGCACTCCACCCACCTCGGCCTCCCAGAGTGCTAGGATTACATGCTGAGCCACTGTGCCCAGCATGATCTTTATTTTTAGGCTCATAGAAGAACAGGAAGGGTTGTTAGAAACGGGAAGGCTTCTGACCCCATCACCCTGGCTGGCATAGAGTTGCAGCTGTGGCTGAGGACCAGAAGGAAAAGGGGAGCATGTCTCTGTCTTAGAACACCTGGCTGGGAGTTAAGGGAGAGAAGTGAGCTAGCTCCTTTTTATAAAAATTCCATTTATACAGAATTTTCTCCTCTCTGGAACTAGCTGCTTTTTTATCCCAACAGAGACTTACGGTTGCAGTGGAAGCAAGATGATGGGAATTCTAGGCCCAGCGCTAAGAGAAGGGTTTGACAGGAGTTTCAGCACTTCTTGTCTGCTGGGTTCAACGTCATCCTTCCAGCCGGGAGTAGTTCTTCATCAGATTGCCTGAGATTGGAAAGGGATCAGTACCAGATGGCTTCCTAGCCCCAGAAGTTCCTTCTGGAACTGAGCAGGACTATCTTGTCACTGTGATTCAACAACAGCAGGCGTTGATGGCGCCCCCATCGGATGCCTGGCATGGCCTCATACCCCCTGCCCCGAAGAACCTGCAGCCTCCTCCGTGGCCAAGGAGCAATTGCATGTGGAAACATACCAGCGGCCCCTGCTGAGCTGACTTGGTTGCCTGAAGTGAGAATGGTTAAATGGGTAATTGATGGAAGGAAAAAGCCAAGGGAAGGAGGTGCCTGCTGGGTAACTAGCTAGTGTGGGAGGCTGTGTGTGTGTAGCTGGAGCTGATGACCTTTCCAGGGTGAGGCTGTTGTCCCCTTCTCTCCTTTCTTCTCTTTTTATTTTACAATAACCATAACTTTTAACAATTGAATATTTTTTATGAGCTGGCACGCTATGCTCTTGATACCCATCGTTCATTTGATCCTTTCATGATTCTCATTGTCATATTAAAAAAATAGAGAAACTGAGGCTCAGAGAGGGACACCAAGGGTCTGAAGTCCCACAGTTTGGTGAGTGGCAGAAACAGGGTCTCGGGGTAGGTGTCTGTCACCTGATAGTTCAAGCTCTTCACCTTATACCTCTTCACCTCTGTCCTTCTTCTTCTTCGTCATCATCTTCTTTTTTAAATATAAAAATATGTTTATTTTATGTTAGAGAAAAGGAAGACAGTGGGGGAGAGAGATGAGAAAGAAGAGGGCAGGGAGTGAGGCAGGGAAGATGGGGGGGAGCGAGAGAGCTACGTCCCAAAGGCAGAAGAACGCGGCCTCTTTGCCTCTTCTTTAAGGATTATCTGAGCACATGTCCAGTGTCAATCGGTGATGGAGTTGGAGAGATAAAGAACACAGGTCTCCCCTTACTCTTCACCGAGTAGCAGGGGCACACAGATGCTTCTGCCCCCTTGGAAGGGGAGGGAAGCCCCGAGCTGCAGGGAGCCCTGGAGGCCTAGGGCTGGGTGGCAGAGTGTGAGCATGGTGGTCTTTCTTCACAGGGAGTCTGCGCCCTGGGTTGAGCACCTTTCGCTGGGGAACCCGGAGGATGTGAGGCTGGTGTGGTTCTGGCCCTCCGTGGCCATCCTGGAGGTGTTTTTCAACAAGTAGAAATGGTTTGACACAGTACGGCCAGTCTCCTCTTTCTTTTATGCCTCTCTTCGAATTCTCCCTTAACCAAGTAAAGGAGGACAGAGGAGAAGAGGGGAGGCCTGTCCTGCCAGCCAGCTGCGTGCCAGCTTCTGGAGCTTACAGTGGTATCATATGTCGTCCCCATAACAACTCTGTGCAGTGCAGCCTGTTCTATCTGATCTCATGGCGGAAGAGCCCCAGGATCCGAGAGTTTAAGGTTTATGTCACATCTCTGCTTGCTACCTTCTTCCGATTTGCTGCCTCGCTCAGAATTGATTTCAAAATCCCTAAGCGCCAGAAGAAAGGCCTTACATCATCTCGCCCCCTGGTTATCTCCCTGGCTTCACTTCCTACCGCTCTGCGCCAGCTCCCTGCCTTCCTGCTTTTCCGCGATACTGGGCCGGGCACCCTTGGCCTCAGTACTCAGTCCTCTCTCTTGCCTCCGCTCCCCTTCTTTGTCCATTCAATCCCTTTTTAGTTTCTTTCCCCCTTCTTTTAAATTTTCCTTGTGTGAGTTTGACTTTCAAGAATTTGCTGGGCAAAGGGAACACATTGAGCTTACACAATTACCCTGAGGCTAATTTGTAACAGAAAACTATTTGTACAGGGGATAGTTTTTGTTTGAGTATGCAGAGGGTCCCAGGCTGGGGGTCAGATGTGGTTCTTTATAGTTCTCAAGGTTTCTGAGGCAGGGCTCTCCAGTTCTATTGCTTTTGAGCTCCTTTGGGCATTGGCCTTTGTACCTGAAATAGTTTCATATTTAATTCAGCATGCACATTTATAACAAGGTCTGTTCGATGACTTGCTCAGAATTTTTTTTTTTTTTATTATTAAATCATAGCTGTGTACATTAATGCGATCATGGGGCACTGGTTTTATAAACAGTTTGACACATTTTCATCACACTGGTTAACATAGCCTTCCTGGCATTTTCTTAGTTATTGCGTTAAGACATTTATATTCTACATTTACTAGAATTTTTTTTTTTTAGATGTTAGCAGAATCAATCATGAGACCTTCTGGCCTTTGAGTTGGTCCCCTCTGTCTAAACTGTTTTGTAAAGCAAGTCTGGTCTTCTGTGTGGCTTTTGTGCTTTGTAGACAAATGTGTCCCTGCATCCTAGTGGCTGTCAGGTATCATTCTGTTTTCTTGCTTTTTGTTGGGATATCTATGTCTATACATATATATGTTTTATACCAACAGACTTAACTGATGCAAAATTTTCCATTGTCCAGTAGGCAAAATAATTCTTCCTTCCCAGTTCTGAGCATCAGATTGATTACATAAAATTTGTGAAAGCGCTATCTGTATAAAACCATCAAGTTCTACTGAAATGTTGGTTAAAACAGAGGCAATCATAGCAATAATAACTGAGTTGTGCCAGGCTTCTGTTTATGAAATAAATTAGATCATTTACTGAAATCTCAATTAATGAATACGACTAATAAATTTTTCAAAAAATCACTTGAATAATCAGCTGTAGGATAAAGTTACTTACAGATGAATATTCAAAGTGGAAGGTGAGACTAGTTTTTTTAGATTGTCGGTGTCTCTGTGCTTCCTTTTCTGTTTTCTAGAATGAAGGGGCAAACAGCAGAGTATCTTAAAGGTCCCTTCCAGTATTCTTCATTCCCATTTACTTTTTAAAAAGTGTAAAAATGCTGACCCTTCCTGGGTGTTAGATTCTACTAGAAAAAAACTTCATCCTCCAGGTCCCTAGTGTATCATGGACTGATTTGCTCTAGAAATTATAGTAACTTCCATGAAACAAAGAAAGTTTTGTTGCTGTGAAGATTTGCTTCTCTGTAGCTTTATATTGTAGAATTCATCTCGTATTCCTCTTCCCACTGATTTTGGGATAGTAGCTTTCATAGTTGGGGCAGCAGGGTCTGGAAATCACCAAGGCCTTGCGGAATTAGGGCTCCCTGGCAGCATTGCCTGCTTGCTGTCCTTTTAAAGGAGATAAATTACTTTCTTTCTTTCTCTTTTTGTCAGTTTCTCAGCAAAGCTGTTTAACTTTAAAGGCCTTAGGCATTAAGGGTCCAGGGATCTGTGTTTTTGAGCTGAGTGTTCTTGTCTAGCCTTTCAGAAGCCAAGTTCAGAGCCAAAGCTCTCCACAGCTGAAAATCCCCTCTGCTCTTTTCAACTAGGGCACTGAGGCTTCTAGGATAACAGAGCTTTTCTCATACTCTGTTGACCATTGAAACCTTAGTAAAGGACACACTTTTCAAAATGTCTTCTTATGGACAGGATAGGGCCACGTAAATATATTTTCCTTTGGAAAGTAACGTGTACTTGCACGAAAGGACAGTCTGTCTCTAGTGCAGGTGGTATTTTTTTTTTTTTTATTAAGTCATATGCACACAGATCATGAATACATTTATACATATGTAGGGTACAATGTGTTGATTTTCTTATACAGTCTGATGTGTTGCATCAAACCAATCAACATAGCTTTTGCCTTATTTACTTGATTATTGTTAAGACATTTATGTTCTACACTTGACAAATTTGACTTGTACCCTGGCAATATGCTCCATAGGTGTGGACCCCTCTTTTACCCTCCCTCTATCAAGCCTCCCCCCGCCCCTATTTGAAATGTAGCGAGAATGTTGGTTCTGGAGCTGGAATTGGTTCTGTGTTTGGCTTTGCAGCTTGTTAGTTTTGTGATTTTGGAGTAGTTACTTACTCTTTTGGAACCACAATTTGTCTATCTGTAAAGTGGGAATCACACTTAGTTCTGAGGATGGTTTGATGATGCAGGCAAGTGCTTGTGTTGCCTGGCCCTGGATATGTGCTCATTAAATATTGTTCATAATTTTTTTAATGACCCTGGGTGCAGTGTGTTATCATATATGGAAAAGGTTACAGTTACTTCTCTTGGGGAGCTTTTCAAGCCATCTGCTGTGCTCCGCCTGAGAAGTGAGAAGTCTCTGGGCTGGTTTGGGTGTGAGTCTTTTGGACATCTGGTTGATGTGTTCTCAGGATAATTCAGAAGTCATGGTAGAGGTAAAGTGCCCTGCCTGGTAAAACCACTGCATTTAGATATAGAGATGCTAGCCCTGAAATGACATTTCACCTTTGAAATGTTTGAGGAATTGATTGTTTATAGGACCCACCCATCAATGGAATGATGGAAGGAATCAGAATTATAAAGTGTGACTTTTTTTCTTCTTTTAATAGAGCTATTGTGTGGAATAAATTGATACAACCATTTGGGGGAGCTAAATAGTAATTTAGTAAAGTTGAAGATACCTATGCTTTTGGATCAAGTAACTTAGAGAAATTACATCTGTAACTTAGAGAAATTTTGATACATGTAGCTTGAATGACATGTATAAGAATATTTGTAACAGCAAGTTTGTAATGGAGGAAAACTGGCTATAGCCTGAATGACCTTCACAAGGCAATAGGTGAATTTGCTGGGTTGATTCATTTACCTTTGAAGATCATGCAACTGCTAAAATGAATAAATAGGACTGGCAAATCAACGTGGATGCATATTTTGCTTTACCTATAAAATTTTATATCTAAAATGTTAAAGCAGATCTGAAACAAAAATAGCAAAACATTAAATCTTGTGAAATGCAGTAGTGACTGTATGGCTGTCAGTTACATCGCTCCTGGGCATTTGCAGCATTTCTTAATTTTAGATAGCTGGTAGAAAAGAAAAATGCCATTGGATAGATTATGGGCTGGATTTGGCATTTATTTTTAGGTTATAAAATACTGTTTTCTTGAGAAAATAAATTGGTCATGTGTGGCCCACTAAAATTGGTTTTGTGTGGATATGGGTATGTTAGCAGTGGGTAGTTTTTTCATTCATTTTCTGCTTACCATTTTCCCCGTTAGCTCTCTGATAGGAGAAAAAGATGAAAGACAGTTCTGAAGGTAGCTAGCTAACTGATCAGGGCTCTGCGGCTGCTTTCTTGGTTATGTTCAGCTCCTGTTCTTACTGAGAATGGGACAGGAGGTAAGAGATTCAGTCCCTTTTCTGTCTTACTGCTTCCCCTGTAAAACTCCAATTAGTAATGGGGACCAAATTGGATTATTTTTGTTGATTTAAGTACTAGACAGTGGTTGACAAAGAGGAAATGTTAGCTGCTGCTTATTGTTATAGTTTGATGTTGGAAAAGGAAATCTAAAATAGGACCCTGGCAATAGAAGCGTAAATCAGACTGTCATGGCCACAAGAATCCAGAGTCCACAGCACCAAGTCTACACCATTGCCCTGCTTGTGTTTGCAGCTGCAGCCTTCCCTGGGCAGTGTGATCAGCAGGGGCTCCCTCTGGGTCACACCTTGAGATTTTGAGGTGACCGAGGCAAGCTCAAGCTCTCAAGTTTGACCATGTCTCACCAAATGTGGTGTCTAGCCAAGATTTATATAGCCAATGCAAATGTCTTTTCATTGGAGCTAATGAATGGGGTATTTAAAGACACTGGGATAATTTCAAATTTGTGGGCACTTCTGGGGTGGGGTAGTTTTTGAATTAGAGGGATAAATGCCTCCCTTTTCACTTAAATGCCCATCATTTCTTCTTCCTTTCTTCTTCTTAATTTGTATGCATAAACACACACACACACACACACACACACACACACACACACACACATACATACACACACGCTTATATACTTTAAGTCTGTAGGACATGGTTTAAGATAGTGGTTGATTTCCAACCAGGAATGGTCCCGTTACTCCCTAGGACATTGGCAATCTTTGAAGACAATTTTGATTGTTATGATTTGGGACAAGGGAGAGTGTGCTGTTAACATATAACACCACATGGGGCTACACCATTCGTTGCTGCCATTCTGCCAGCATCCCTGTGGGGAGTGGGCAGGATGCTGGCAGAATGGCAGCAAAGAATGGTTTAACCCCACATGTTAGTAATGCTGAGGTTGAGAAGCACTGCCCTAAGCCTAGTGAGAGACCTGTAGGCTGATGCCCATAACTGCAGTTCCAACACACGGGTGGTGTTTCAGTGTTTAATAAACCCAGCATCAAAGAATTCCTCTTACTTGGCACTGAAACACTGAAAGACAAAACTGGTCAGGGGAGAAGCGAAAGAAAAAGTTCAAAGTCCTACTTATTCTAGGACTCTATCGGGTGTACAGGATGAGCAGGAATAGAAAATTATTTCCCTTAAGAATTCCTTCTCTTCTTTTTCCTCTGCCACTGGCCCTTATCTAAAGAAGAGAGATTGAGAGTGGATAAGGATCTCAGGAAGTCTTTTACTCTGGCTTTTGATCCCTCATCCCATTTTCTTTTCTTTTCAATGTGTAGAAATCATATGTCAAAGCACAGACCTGCTTAGAATATGCAGAGTGTTAATGAAGGCTGGAGCCTCCTTTCCGCTGTGTTCAGGTTCTGCAACAGACACTTGAGGAGGTATTTCCTATTGATACCATTCAGGGAGCTGTTTCCAGAAGAGCCCTCGGACTGCCTGGGGATGGTGTTAGAAGTACTTGATTCCATCTGCAAGGCAAAATGCTTTGAGAGAGAGAGGATCTGCTTTTGAAGGAATCATAATGTTTTTAATGTTAATTATACAGGCTACTCAACTAATCAGTAAAGTGCCATCTTTATATATAAGGGAAACTGGGAAGTGTTTCAAAATGAAGAGTACCTAGTGGCTTGTTGGAGCGGTTTGCTCTGTATTTATATTTTGGGACTTGGGTAGCTGACGATTCAGACATCTATCAGATGGAGGGCTGTCTGCTTGGAGTCATGCCTCAGCTGCACACACACACACACACACACACGCACGCACACACACTTTTCAGGACAGTATTCCTGCCTTTGCCAAGGTCTTTCTGTTCTTTTAAGACTGCCATCATTTCTCACAGAGATGTAAATGGAGAACAAAGCTCACAAAGGCTGGTGGATTTTTTTTTCCACTCCCATTTCTTGCCTAGAATTAAGATGAGGTATAGGCCACTTTCCATTTCATTTTCAATTACTTTCATGAGAACCCAAGTAGAGGCCAGGCTCACTGGGATGCCGAGGCAGGTGGACTGCCTGAGCTCACAGGTTTGAGACCAGCCTGAGCTAAAGGGAGACCCTGTCTCTAAAAATAGCCGGGCGTTGTGGTGGGCACCTGTAGTCCCAGCTATGTGGGAGGCTAAGACAAGAGAATGGCTTGAGCCCAAGAGTTTGAGTTTGCTGTGAGCTGTGATGCCAGAGCACACTCTACCCAGGGCAACAAGTGAAACTCTGTCTCAAAAATAAATAAATAAATAAATAAATCCATTCTATATTTTTGAAGGTCCTTTTTTTTTTTTTTTTTTTTGAGACAGAGTCTTACTTTGTCACCTTTGGTAGAGTGACAAAGTATCTCTATGGCATTGTAGCTCACAGCAACCTCAAACTCCTGGGCTTAAGTGATTCTCTTGCCTCAGCCTCCTGCGAAGCTAGGACTACAGGCGCTCGCCACAATGTTCAGCTATTTTTTTTTTTTTCTTAGAGACAGAAAGAGCCTTGCTCTTGCTCAGGCTGGTCTAGAACTTGAGAGCTCAAGCCATGCTCCCTTCTCGGCTTCCCAGAGTGCCAGGATTATAGGCACCCAGCCATTTTTGAAGATCTTAATCATGAATGACTAAAGTAGTGTTTTTTTTTAAAGCATTACAAATAAAGGCTTCTAGATTTGAGTGGTGGTACCCAAGGTTTGTCAATGAAAGGTTATTACAGTTAAAAACAGTAGTTAGGAAAAAATAAAAACGGTAGTTAGAAAGGATGTAACATTACTTCTGTGGGTTTTTGTTGTTATTGTTGTTGTTGTTGTTTTGAGACAGAGCCTCACTCTGTTGCCCTTGTTAGAGTGCCGTGATGTCCTAATAGCTCACAGCCTCAAACTCTTGGGCTTAAGCAGTCCTCTTGCTCAGCCTCCCAAGTAACTGAGACTGCAGGCCCCTACCGCGACGCCTGGCTAATGTTTTCTATTAGTAGAGATGAGGTCTCTCTCTGCCTTGGCCTCCCTGAGTGCAAAGATTACAGGTTTTAAGCCACCACATTTGATATACTTCTGTGGTATTCTTAACAGAAATGTAGGCCTTCACTCCAATCCTGGGATGAAGTTAGACATTTACAAATTCACGAATATTCTCTAGGACTGATCAGGGCGCTTTTGTCAAGATCATGAGAGACTGGGAGTCTGAAGAAGACTGGGGAAGGTTAAGGAGAAATAACAGCTAACTATAATGTGAGGTACTGGATAAGATCCTGAATTGAACAAGGAAATTAAGGAGAAAATCTGTTACGATTTAAATAAAGTTTAAAGTTGTCATTGAGTACAGTGTCGTGCCCATTTTAATTATCTGGTTTTGATCATTGCTCTATACTATGTTTCTGCTAGAGGTTAACAGCTGAGGAAGCTGGGTGAGGGCTATACAGAAATTCCTTACACTATTTTCTGCAACTTTTCTCTAGGTCTAAATCTTGTTTAGTACAAATGTGGGGTTTTTTTGTCAGTTTTTTTTGGCCGGGGCTGGGTTTGAACCTGCCACCTCCGGCATATGGGACCGGTGCCCTACTCCTTTGAGCCACAGACACCGCCACAAATGTGTTTTTTAAGAAGCAGTAATTAGCATGTGTAACCAGACTTGGTTAAATAGTTTCTGTTCTTATCTAGATAGCAATTTAAATAGCAGTTCACATAAATAGTTCAAAAATGTGTTTGTTTTGTGAGTTACAAAACCATGAAAGTGTTGGTTATAAATATTAAATGACAAATTAATTGTTAAATTGAGAAGATACATTAGTACCTAGCATTTTTTTTTTGTTATAAACATTAATAGGCTTATTTATTTATTTATTTGAGACAGTCTCACATTGTTGATCCCAGTAGAGTGTCGTGGTGTCACAGCTCACAGTAATCTCAAACTCATGGGCTCAAGCAATTCCCTTGCCTCAGCCTCCTGAGTAGCTGGGACCTCAGGTGCCCCCCACAACGCCTGTCTGTTTTTAGAAATGGGGTATCATTCTGGCTCAGGCTAGTCTGTAACTTGTGAGCTCAGGCAACCCACCCACCTCTGCCTCCGAGAGTATTAGGATTACAGGCGTGAGCCACTGTGCCTGGCCTTAGGCTTCCTGCTAAAATGTAATTCACATAAAGTAGAAGTGAGAATTCTGCTCTTTTCCTGTCTTCACTTTCCTTCCCATTACCACCAGACTACCTCCCAATATTAAGTACAAAAGTTTCCAGGATTTTTATTTCACAAATTCAAGTCTGTGTAATACTACATAATACACGTGTATATTAAACACAATGGGATCATATTATGTAAGCCCTTCTGTAATTAGCACTCCCCACCCCACTTAATAGTAATTTGTGGCTTTTTTTCCCAGTACATATTTTTCTATCTAATATCATATATCAGCTATAAAATATTAGATTTTTTTGAATTTGTCAGAATTAATGAATTCAGGACTTTTTTTCCCAGCAATCTGTAAGTTCATTCATAAAATGTTAAACATTCTTATGCTCCTCATTTTATCTCCCCCCGCCTTGTGACATTAAGAAATATAGCTTGTTAATGTACTATCTTGGGTAGATTTAAAGATATATATGTAGCTTGCATTTTTGCTCCAGGAAAGTCTGAGAGCTTTGCTTTGTGCATTCTTTGCATTTTGTTTTAATTCTTTTGTTTCTAAAGTATAGCTTTCTACACAGCAAGCATCAAGAACATCTTAATTTGCAAAGGAGAAAAATTATTTTTAAATCCTGCCATTTCCAACTTTTATTTTTATTTTGTTTTTTTGAGACAGAGTCTCACTCTGTCACCCTACGTAGAGTGCCCTGGCATCATTGCTCCCAGTAACTCAAACTCCTAGGCTCAAGTGATCCTCTTGCCTCAGCCTTCTAAGTTGCTGGCACTTTAGGTACCTGCCCCAATGCCTGGCTAGTTTTACTTTTCCTTTTATTTATTTTTTTCCCAGTAGAGGAGGGTGTGTCACTTTTGCTCAGGCAGATTTTCAACTCCTGAACTCAAGTGATCCACCAGCCTCAGCCTCCCACAGTGCTAGGATTACAGGCCTGCACCACTGAGCCAGCCCTTTTATTGATTTTTGGAGGACAGCTTTGCGTATGCAGGGAGCGCATACCTTAGCATTTGGATATTTTTTCCCTAAGTGTTGAGGATGTAGATACTCTGAAGCAGTGGAAAAGGGTATGGTAATGCCAACCTGGTCCTCGGAAGTTAATTTTGAGTTTATAAACTGTGGTGTGCATGCTTAGCTTCCTGGCAGGGGGTTAATAAGTAAACCACAGAGAAGCCACAAAGATGCCTGAGTTCTGACTTCTGAGGTTTATCATTAGACTAGAAAGAGGGGAAATAGCTCACCAAACAATTTACAGAAATTTGTCATAATTGAGTCGTTAATAAAAATATACTAAACAGAATAAATTGTAATATTTATTTGGTGTATGCCTTGGTAGAAAAAATAATAACTACTTAATTGCACATCAGAAAAAAATCGTGGAATATTAACATGTCTGCACATGGAAACTTATGATGCATTGGCACTGGAAGAGTGAAAATGATGACAATAAATAGGAGAAAATACAAAATGAATACCAGTTGGTAAAAGAAAAACTGTCTCTTTGGTTCCAAAGTGTTTAAACTCTAAGCAAGCTATGTGTTGCAGAATTTATTGGATGAGTGACCTTTTGGAATTAGGAAGAACAAGTTGTATTCTTGACTATAGAAGGCCAGTATAATTACTCAAATTACAGTAAATGTCCCTGTCATTCTTTGGGTTTAATCTTAACATAATTAGCTCCTTGCACAATAGAGTGTTTAATTTGAAATGCTGCCAAAGCTCATTAAGTGAGAGAAGTGCTTCCTGAGATCTCTGTTGTTAAATTTGGGACTTTTTGTATGAGATAATGTTCAATAGAAGTGTCAGGGTATCAGAATTGTTGCTTATATTCTAGCATTTATCACCAAAATTCACTGAAACACTTAACATTTTCTGTTTTATTGATGGAGACTTTTATGAATATTGGGGAATTTGCTAGGTCACAAGGGGAAAAATTAATTTCGGGAGATCTGACAAACCTTCTGAGCGATAGATTCATTTACCTTGCAAAGCCTTCCTCCTACAATAGGAAGAGAAGTAAAAGTGGGCTGCTAGGATTTAGTTTTTTGGAGTTCTGTTTAATTGTTGATTGCTGAGTCGGGCTAAGTAGTATAAAATGGGAATGTCAGTTTTGTTTAGTTTGCATTTCTGTTTTGATTGAATGACATTTTCTTGGGTTTATAAAACAGTATCTCCTTTAACTTTGGTGTCAGAGTACAGTGTATTTTAACCTATTTTGGCACTTTGTAGATGCATCGAGTTAAATGGTTTAACTAGTAATGAAGCTTCTCCTATACCATCACTAACCTGTGCTTACCAGAATTTGTTGGTCTTTTCAATGGATTTCATATAGTAACAGAAAAAATTCTAACCAAGTATACATAAAAAACTGAAAAGTAATGATCATTAAGATACCAACATAAATTCACCAGGCATCAATCTTGTGGAACTAACACCATTTCCTTTTTTTTTTTTTTTTGATAAATAATGAACCAAAGTTGTAAAAATTTCTTGCAGAAATCATTGGGCGGTATGAGCTCTAGGACTAAAGGCAATTATTCACTTTACAAGGTGAGACACCTTGAGGGTTGATTAATAAGGCAATGAATACCAGAGGGACAGCGTTCTCTGGATGCTTCTAGTGTGTTTTTTTTTCTGTGTCCTCATGATCAGCTCAGACTGGAATACTAGAGCAGTTTTAAGCTTTTGATACATAAAAGCAGAATGTCTTTCCTATTTATTTAGGTCTTTATTTCCATTTTGTTTTGTAGTTTTCAATATGTAATTCTTATATTTTTCAATTAAGCTTATTCCTATGTATTTTTCTTCTTCTCTCTCCTTTTTTTGAGACAGATTCTCACTTTGTCATTTTCTCTCTCTCTTTTTTTTTTTTATTAAATCATAGCTGTGTACATTAATGTGATCGTGGGGCACCATATACCGTTCACTTTGTCATTCTCGGTAGTGTGCAATGGTGTCATAGCTCACAGTAACCTCAACTTTTGGGCTCAGGGGATTCTCTTGCCTCAGCCTCCTGAGTAGCTGGGACTACAAGCACCTGCCATAAGGCCTGGCTATTTTTTTAGACAAGGGTCTTCTTCTGGCTCAGGCTAGTCTTGAACTCCTGAGCTCAAGCGATTCACCTGGAGATCCTCTCAGCCTCCCAGAGTGGTAGGGTTACAGGCTATTCCTAAATTATTTTTAATGCTGTTTTAAATGTCATTTTTAACTTATTCATTTCTGCTATACTGAAAAATAACTGAGATTTATACAGTCATGCGTTGCTTAATGATAGGGATACGTTATGAGAAAGGCATCCTTAGGTGACTTCATTGTTGTAGGAGCATCTGGCAGTGACCTTCCGCAAGCCTTGGTGGCATAGCCTGCTACACACTTAGCCATATATATGATGCAGTCTATTGCTTGTAGGCTACAAACCTGTATGGCGTGTTACTGTACTGAGTACTGCAGGCATTTGTAACACAGTGGTAAGTACTGATGTGTCTAACCTGGATCCATTTCACATGATGAAGAGCTAAAAGAACGAGGAAATGATTGCTGTGATGTTTAGCCAGAACATATAAAGGGTACAGTAAAAAAATATACATATATTAAATTCTTTTAGGACTGCTGTTATATTCAGTTCATCATTGACTGAAATGTTATTTGGTACATGATTGTATATTCATCTTGTATCCTGCAGCCTTGCTGAATTACTTGTTATCTCTAATAGTTGTTTTTATGGATTCTATATACATGACCATGTCATCTGTGAGTAGAGATGGTTTTAATTCTTCCTTTCCAATCTGGATGTCTTTTTTTTGCCTAGTTGCCCCACCTAGAACCTCCAGTACAATGAGGACTAGACGTGGTAAGAGTGGGCCATCTTATATTTTAAGACATATGTAATTTAGGGTGTATTTTCTCCTATTGTTTGTGTTCAGAGGCATTTTTAACCATATCTTGGAATGTCTGTACAATCCTACATGGTGCTTTTTATAAGCCTTTACATTATAATGAAACAAACCAAAATTCATTTTATATTTGAGGGTGTATAAAACCAAACCAAGAGTTGTTGCCACTGCAGCCCATGTTATTCCACATGAAATATTTACTTGAAAAATGAACTAGTGGTGGTTCCATGGGCAGTTCCTTTTCTGCGCATTTTCAGTGGACCATGGTGTAAAAAAGAGCTCCACCAGTCTCTGTCTCCATTAATAGAATTGTCAAATCTGGCAAACTAATAAGGGTATTGTAATTCATTTATTCATCACGTATTTATTGAGTGTGTACCAAATACCAGGCATGATTAATATCCTAGGGAAATAATAGCTAATAAAAAAACGACAGTCTGGTTGCTAGAGGCAAATTAACAATTCATTTGAGAAATGTAAAAATTTTTAGACTATCTTCCCACCACCACGTTTTCTAGAATTTGTAGTTTGAAGTGCATTTAGAAATGGACGTATGGCCTGGTGAGAGGGTCTGGATCCATTTCTTGTGATGGAGAACTAATAGAATGATGTTCAGCCGGAACCGTGGGCTATGGGAGGAGGAGGAGAGACGTTGCATGGTGTGGGTTGCAAATACTTGTCCTGTGGATGGGGCAATGTGTTGATTAGAATGGTCACCAGTCGGGGAAGTTGGAATAGGAGATTTGAATCTTTTTATACCAGGAGATTTCTTCTGGGCTAGTTCTACTGACTTCTATAGACAAACCATGCTATGTTCTATTTTATTTACTTTTATTAAATTGTTTTTCCCCACAGTCCCTGTGGTGCTCCCTTTCATTCATATCTATCTTCTTGCCATCCTTATTTGTGTCCCTGTCATATCAATTAATGGGGTATTTTTATAGCAATGTCAGTTCAAGTTAGCAATAGTAAAAAAGCAGAAGTGATGACAGCTCCTATGCAATTAACTAGATTTATTTTTAGGAACAGAACACTTTCTTCACATACATTTATGCTACACCCTTCTTCCTCTCATATATAGAAACGAACAGAGAACTTTAGTCTAGGTACCTTCTTGGGTGCCTTCTTGTCGTCTTACACCTCCCAATGGGCCCTTCCCGAGCCTTGGGACACATGTGGAAAATTGCTGGCTGTGTTCCTTATTCCTGTGTCATCCTGTTCCTCAGCCTCAGCACTGTTGGCTGGGCCTGAGTATTGATACTCGGCCGTGTAATTCTTTGCTGTAGGCTTTATTCTGTGCACAGTAGGATGTTCAGCAACCTTGCTGGCTTCTTCCCTCTAGATGCCAATAGCAGTTCTGACAATCACAAATGTTTCTTGACTTCACCAAATGTTTCAGGGTGGAAGAGTCAAAATCGTCCCTGGTTGATGTCCACAGAGTCTGCATCAGGAGTTCGATTATGTTTTTTCAATCTTACGAACAAGAGTATTTACCAGTTTTGAAGCAAAACTTGAGAGAGTGCTCATATATTTGGCTTCTCTGTGATTTATGTATAAAAATGAATTGTAGTTGTACTTTCCTCACATGATTCAAGTACCAAGTGTAGGGAAAGCATGTGGCAACATAGGACTTAGGAACACGGCAGTCATCAGACCATGCAGATTGTTCAGTTGTGTGTTTATTTCTGTGTGGTCTGTTTCTGAACATTTCAATTAGTCCTTTCAAAGAAGTGTTTATTTCAAGGTTTTAGTTGCCTTTCATGGTACTCCTCTGAAGTATATTTTCATAACTACCTACCCCCAGCCTCAGTCACCACACATATAACAAAAAGGACATGTTCTAGGGATACGGCTTTCCCCCTGGAATCTCATACCGGGGCTGAGAATGTTTGGGGTGGGAGTTCCACGTCTGATCAACTCGCAGTTGCGTTAGCGTCAATGGTGTTTCTCCTCCTGAAGAAGGTAGATGCCAAATCTCTCATTTCCTGAGGGAAAAGAAGCTGGGAACAATTTTCCAAATGGAAAAATCATTTGACATTCTGAAAGGTAATTAAAGAGCATCTGGGTAACTCATAAAGTGTGGGTCAGTCAGTTCCACGTGTTGTTTACATAGAGCCCATGACTGGTTGGAAAGCTGTTTCCTCTGAACTGAAGGCTGCTCAGATGCTTTCTAAAAGACTAGCTTTGTTAAGTAGGGTTATACTCTTATTTTGAGAAGCCACAATATCTGGGAAACTTCTGATATGACATGTTTTGAAATTACACTAATGCACTTACTATATGGAATTACTCTCAGTTAGAATTGGTAGATGAATCATTGACCCTTGAAGGCGATGGTTTGGCTTGGTCCAGTCCAGGTAACAGAGGTAGTATGTGGTACCCCAGTTAAGCTGCCTAACATTTCATCGATTAGTGCTTTTCGAGAAAAGTCCTATGTACTTTCATGAATGTCAAAAGGGATAAGTCTTAAAATTACATATTTAATTACCTTATACTGAATGCTAGTTGACTTCTTAATTTTTAGAGCATTCCTCTCTGAATTTAGGACACTCTGGGTTTATCCCTGTCAGAATCACTGTGTTACCCATTGCTTCTTCACTTCTGCGTCTTTTCTTTGGATTGTGTGATCCAGGGCAAGTGGTTTTGTTGGTTCCTGTATCATACATAGTTTGAAAAACACTAGATCCACGGGAGATGTTTGCTGGTCAAGTAAAAGAGTGGCCTGTTCTCCTCTGTTCCTCCTCCAAAACCTCCTTCAGTACTCAGCCTTCATTTTCCATGGCCCCTGTTGCCAGGTCAGGCCTCTGCTGTCTTGGCTGGAGGATTCCACTAGATTACACCGGCATCAGTTACCCTGATGCTGGCGTTCACCTTAGTACACAGAACTCACTTTGCAGCCTGCAACTCATGTCCCTGTCTCTCTGTGCCCTTCCCTCTCCACAAGTCCTGTCCTCTGGAAATCTGATCCTCATTGCTGCAGGCAGAATAATCTCTCTTGCTAGAGTGTCTTTTTAAAATACCTCTAAAATAACAATCCTCCTCCTTTAGTAATTCAAAACTCAGCTTGTTCCAGAAAAGGAATTAAAAGAGTTAACAGACATATGTAAGACTTAGTTAATAAAAATTCCAAGGGACAAAAGCAGTATCTTTCAGATAGAAAACAGGGTCAGAAATGAGAGATTAATACATAAAAACGTGTCATAAAGTTGAAATCTGTGCTATGGTTGAAGTACTTATCTACTATTCTTGCTTGTGTGCTTGTCTTAGCTTGTGTGTTTTTGGTGATTAAAGTGGCAGAAGATAGGGGAAAATCCAGGACATCTTTGAGACATTTCTTCTCACCTCTATTAAACAGTTTTGGGAATTTCATGTTGTTTCCTCCCTACTGTTCTCTTACCTCCCTTTTGAAACCTCAACCACACAGTTTGCTGTGTGGTTGCTGAATTGATATTTATGATACTGTAATTAAATGCTCCAGATATGTGGTTCCCAACCCCTGGACTTTGGACTGGCCCTGGTCTGTGGCCTGTTAGGAACTGAGCTGCATGGCAGGAGCTGAGGGACACTACATCTGAATTACACCCGCTCCCCAGTGCTTGCATCACCGCCTGAGCTCCATTTCCTATTAGAGAAACGGCCATTCGTTCTCACAGGAGCACAAACTCTGTTATAAACTCTGCACCTGCCAGGGCTCTGGGTTGTCAGCCCCCTGCGAGAATCTAATATCTGAGGATCTGAAGTAGAGATGTAATGTGCTTGAACCATCCTGAAACCAGCCCCCAACTCCCTTTCATGGAAGAACTGTCTTCTACTGTTCCCTGGTGCCAACAAGGTTGGGGACTGCTGCTGCAGATGATGACATATGGATTTAGAAATTGACAAAGGTTTGTGTTAATCATTTACTGTGAAGGCACATGGTATGTCAGTTAGATGAAAGGAGTATCAAGGTTATCTAAGCAGATAGATGCTAGGTCTGCCCTCAGGGAGTTGAGTCTAGAGGATAAGACAGCAGAAAGTAAAAAAAAGGGTATGTGGCTCATGCCTGTAATCCCAGCACCCTTGGAGGCTGAGTCAGGAGATTCGCTTGACCTCAGGAGTTCAAGACCAACCTGAGCCAGAACAAGACCCGGTTTTTACCAAAAAATAGAAAAAATTAACCAGGAGTGTTGGCTCATGCCTGTAGTCTCAGCTACTCAGCAGGGTAGGGCAGGAGGATATTTGCACCGAGGAGTTTGAGGAGTTTTGAGACCATGTTTCCCCCCCCAAAAAAGAAAGGTACAAATGTTATCAGATAATTAGAAATTGCATCAGGTTTTATGGCGGAATGAAAAGAAAGTTTTGAGACAGTTGATCTGCCTGCCTAGAGGGAAAATTACAGGTCTCTTCAAGATTGCGTTGAAGGTGAATTGTAAAAAGTGGAGAGATCTATGGTGCTTTGGATATTGTGGTAGGGTGTTGTTCCTGGCAGGAGGAATAAGTTTACCCAGAGCCTTCAGGACTAGCAATGACTGCATGTGTTTAAATAAGTGAGGAATATCTGTGTAATTGGAATAATAATTTAACTTTTTTCCTTGGAAAAGTTGAAATTCTCCTTAAAGGTATGAACCTTATTTACCTTTAAAGAGCCTCATTGCTTTTTGACTTGAAAAAGCAGATGTTTGTACAAGGCTACAAAGTGGTTAAAGTTTTCCACTGGCCACTTCGACTGGACTCTAAGGGAGTGATCTTCAAATTTGATTACTGACAGATTTAAGATGCCCCATGCCAAAGAAACCACCAGAGGAAAAACATGGTTAAAGCTTGGGAAAGTGGGAAGCTTCAGGTTTAATCAGAATACCTGCTCTTACACCCAGATCTGTCCTGCACGTGCAGTCAGTAAATACTCTTAACATGTAGTGTTTGTTTTCATTGTCAGTTGGAGTAAAATGTCATTTATTTGCCTCTGCCAATTTGAAAACTATGCTCTTTTATGAAAATACAAGTAGATAAGGTGTAGAGGTGACATGTTCTGCTGTCTCTTCACCCAATTTGTAAATTTCATAGATCGTATCACAGGGTATATACGGTGGCAGTTTTGTTTAGGACCACAGACCCTGGGAAAAATGTGTTCTGAGTTTTGCCTGCAAATCTCTATTCTGCTATTTCTTTTTAAAAAACATCTGTGTGGGTTGTGTTTTATTGCCGTAGAATATTTGGAAAATACACTAAAGACTAAAGAAGCAAAAACGATGACCCCTACTTCCACCACTATGGGTGTGTTTCTTCTCCCAGCTTCTTTTTTCTGTATCTGTGTATTCATTGTAAGTCATGGGGGATGCAGTGTGTGCAGTCTTACCCTTACGGTAAGTTTTACCCTCTTACCCTTACGGTAAGTCTACAACAGTTGAGATAAAGAGCAGGTGTCATACGAAGATCACAATTTGCACTAATGGTAATGCTGAATTGGATAACACAGGTTGTATCTAAAATCTTAATGGAACTTTTATATTCCTTTTCCTTCTGTGTCAATCTTGGGACATGTCCATGCAGAAATGGGACATGTGGTATAGATCTTCAGTGATAGTCATTTTTCCACAGTTTTGGTGCCTTGAGGGTAGAACATGGATAGATGGAAAGACACACACACAATGAAAGAGAAGCTTTGGACTCTGACTGGAGACAACTGGAGCACCACCCTACCAGGACGTGTCCCATATGTCCTGGAGAAAAAGAGGGGACCTTGTCATGCACACGTTATCTTTAAAGTTAGAGAATCTGGAAGGAAACTTCCTATACCTCTGTTAGATCTCGTCTTGTTGCAAATCAGAAAAGCCATCTGCCTTCTTAGGAAGAAAAGTGAATCAGTACATTGAGTTGGAGAAATTTTAACCTTCTTATAGGGATGGAGGATAAAACCATTATATTCCCTGGTTACTTAAAGATACATATTTTAAAAAGTAAGCCTTGTGCCTTATATTTTCAAATCTAAATGTCATGTTTAGTGACTACCTAGTTTATTTACTTGTCTATATTTTTGTATGCCCCTTTTATGTGGAGAATATTTTTGTTTTATAGAATATTTTGGTTTGAGATCAACCAAACTGTTGCAAGGATCAGGGACCCGGAGTCAGTAGGAGAGTGTTCAAGAACGATGATATCTGATGTTGATTTGTCTACCTCTTGTCCTGTGTATGCCTGCAAGAGCCTACCCTTTGCCGTTAGGATATGCAGAAGTCAGAGATAGAAAGGGTAGAAAGCTTGAATCAGGTAGACAAGAAATTGAGGGGAGGGCTGCTTGATCCAGGGTGTGTACTTCCTAGTCAGTTGTGGCCCAAGACCACTTGGAACTACGTTAACTAGCCTTTCTGTTTTCTTTCTTTTTAGATTTGTGGTTTATAGATAATCGTCTTCCAAACAGGAGGGTTTTATTTTCTGCTTAATTGAGTGTAAACAATTGATTGCATGTTTGCCTCACAGACTCTGAGTATCGTGTCATTTTTCTGCTGTCGGAGAATTGATCAGAACGTCCTGGAGTTCTTTTTTTTCAAAGTGAAGCTTTGATTAGGGATGAAGTCGCACGGTGCACGGTGCTCATGGACCATCGAGCAGACCAATGAAACATCTTGTATGCTCTGCTAGTAAGAAGAAAAACCTCTCTGGTTCCAATTTTCTGATTGTTTTCCACTTAAACATTATCTGGAAATCCTATTTTTTCAAGTATAAATAACCATAGCATCTTATTTTCAAGTTCCATCATTAAAGACTCATTTCATCCTGGTAAAACAAATTCAGCCCTTCATGAGAACAGAAAGGAAAGTTGAAATAAAAATCTACAAGACAAGACTCTGCTGTGATTCCTAAGCCCTGGGCAGTAATTTCTTTGGCCTAACCAAGAGCCATTAAAGCAATTTTAACAAGACCTCTAGACTTAGTGAAAAACACACGCTAAGAATAAAGAGTCCAGCAAAACTTTGAAGATTTTCTCACTTAGAGATTTCCCAGTGCACTGTTTACAAACGTCCCCAGTCTTGAAATGGATTCAGATTTCCTTAGGCTAAGAAAACAAAACAAAACAAAAACCACACCAAATATACATAGGCATACCCTCTCTCCCAAAGGAAGTTTCTTTACCAATTAATGGAGTCCTTAGGACTTTGATGTGAGCTGGTATTTAACCTTTTTGTTCATTGTACAGTTATGTTAAGCAGTTATCTCATTGTGTGGTTTGACTACTGTTGTTTTGCAAATTCTGTGCCATTATATTACCAGACCTTAATTATGAATGATGGCTGTCTATAAATTAGTTAGTTTATTTATTTATTTGAGGCAGAGTCTCACTTTGTTGCCCTCAGTAGAGTGCTGTGATGTCACAGCTCACAGCAACCTCAAAGTCTTGGACTCAAGTGATTTCTCTTGCCTCAGCCTCCTGAGTAGCTGGGACTATAAGTGCCTGCCTCAATGCCTGGCTAATTTTAGAGAGAAGGTCTCACTCTGGCTCAGGCTGGCTCAAACTTGTGAGCTCAAGTGATCCACCCACCTTGGTCTCCCAGAATGCTGGGATTACAGGCAGGAGCCACTGTGTTCAGGCTTTCAGTAGGTTTAAAAAAAAAAAAAATCCTTGATGGTTAAATCATCCATATTTATTAAGGGTAAGAAGAAGACCTCGGAGTGCCTTTGCATATATTCTTTACTCTTAAACAAAAATTAATACACCATTTATCTAAATATTGCTGAGGTCACATTCCTGGAAATGCAAAGATATTAGAGGAACATTACTTAAAATCTGATTTTTCATAGGAACATTATAAATTCAATCAGAGAGTTATGGAGAACACACCAAAACAGACTAAAGGAGATCAAATAAGAAAGAAATGTTAAAAAATAGAGCCAAATGGAGTGAGGGCTACAGAACGTGCTCAGATGGTGTTAAATGACAGTGAATTACATTTATCTTTCTGTACACCCTTAAGAACTTTCTGGGGACCTTAGTATTTTTATTTTATAATTTCAAACTGTAATAAAAGTTGATAGAACAGTATGAAAACGATCTGTGTACCTTTGATACAGATTCACCAATGTTTAAGTGATTCTTTTCCTCTGTGTGTGTACTTATTTATTTAGTGAAGTTTTAGACATTGTACCATTTTTCTTTTTAAACATTTCACCACTGTTTCTTAAAGGAAAAAAGGATATTTTCTTACATAAGAAATGTATACTGATTTAAATCAGGAAGTTCAATGTTGGTATGATACTACTGTCTAAATCCATATCTCATAGTCAAATTTCATTTGCCCCCATTATGCCCTTTGCAGGTGGTTTCTCCCCAATCCAGAATCACTCACGGCATGAGTCATGTCTTCCCAGTCTCCTTTAATCTGTAAAGTTTCTTGAGCCTGTCCGTGAATTTTTATGCAATTGACATTTTGCAGAGTGCAGGGTGTTTTGCAGAGCATCCCTCAAATTGCTTTCCTGATATTTCTTTATGATTAGATTTAGGTTATGGAGCCATAATTAAAGGTGATGTTGTGTTCCCCCACCCCCCACCCCCTCCAACCCTGGTACGTTTTAGGCGGCATTAGATGTCAATTTATTAGATTTCTCAACTGTAAAGCTACTGTGTTTCTGAATTGATGCTAATAAGCGATTTGTACGGTGCTACTTTGAATCTGTATAAATATCCTATATTTCCTGAAATCTTTACCTGTTACTTTTAACTGGTAATTATCGATGATTGCTATTTATTGCTTTACCTTCATTTGTACTCTCCTGGAAGGAAGCACTTTCTTTTCTTCTCCAATTATTTGTTTATTCATTCATGTATTCTTGCTTTATTTGGTGGGTTATAATCTATTATTATGATTTTGGTGTTCAAACGGATTATCCCAGATTTGGCCAGTGGGGTCCCTGCGAGCTGACTCCTGTGTCATCTGTCCCTGTCCCTGTTAGATCTGACTTCATTGGGAAAGTTAAATTGTAGCATAATAGTAGAATATTTATATGTTCTACAATGTGAAAACTTACCCATTAAAATGTTGCCGTGTTTTTCCCATCAGTGTTTTTATGTAACTCATATGAAAGACTGTTATTATTTCTGAGTTATATGTTTGAGTTCTTAGCTGCATTAGATATTATTGTCTCCTTAAAGTTAACATATTGTCTTAAAATGAAATCTTCCAATAGGTGGATGAATGCAATCAGTCATGTCCTCTTAGTTTATTTCTATAAGGAACAGCGGATGTGATTTAGAGATTTGGTGTATATTTTCTTCTTTTCATTTTAATATTTCACTTATTTCCCTTGTTACCTGTATAGAAGGCCAATATTCATAATCTGAATTTAATTAAAAATAGAGACTTAAATACAGAGACATACCTGCAAACAAATCAAGAATGTCAGAGAAACTGATGATGGGGAAGGGGGGCTTCTCTTTGAAACACATGGAATTATTTTAGCAAGTAGTCTGTTAAGGAGCCGCCAAATCAAGAGATTTTTGCATATAACTATTCTCATACTTTTTGTACAAAGATATTTTAGGTTTTTCCCACTTAAGCTTTTCTGCAGGGTATATGGGGACAGCTGTTGCATTCTTTTTAGTAACAGAGTATGATTCATTTTGCAGTCTGAAGGTCAGACTTGGAACTCAATTATTATCTTTAAGGTCTTCATTGGATGGAAAATAATCCCTAGATTGATATTTAAGGTTGATTGAATTGCCAAATTTAACTACAGGAAAAATACAGGAAAAGATATTGTCTTTCCATTCTTTGGTTATCCTCATCTCCCTTTTTTTCTGAATCTATCTTAGCCTGTTGGATTTACCAAGCCTGGCATTTACCACACAAGGCAATGGCCAATGCAAGTATTTGTGGGTTTTCATCTTATTTTTGTTCTTGTTTTTTGGTCTGTTCTTGGTCAGGCTTTGTCTTTTTTTTTTTTTTTTTTTAATAGACAGAGTCTCACTCTGTCGTCCAGGTAGGGCACTGTGACATCCATAGCTCACAGCAACTTCAAACTCCTGGGTTCAAGTGATCCTCTTGCCTCAGCCTACCAAGTAGCTGGGACTAACGGTGTCCACTACCCTGCTTGTCTAATTTTTCTATTTTTAGTAGAGATGGGTTATAACTCTTGCTGATGCTGGTCCTGAACTCCTGAGCTCAAGTAATCTTCCCTCCTGGGCCTCTGAGATTGCTAGGATTATAGGATAAAACTACCACTCTGGGACAGTTCTTGTCAATTTTCTTCCCAGGTCCTGACTCAGTAACTCTGCTGTCTTAGCGTAAGGACTCTGGGAAGCTTTGGCATCAACAAAATTACAGACATTCCTTGAAATAGCTACTTTACTACTTTCTTTCCCCTTTTTGTTCTAAACATGCAGGGTGTTGAAATCAAGTCTATATTTCAAATGTGTGAATTTGAGACAGAATTTTTAGAATAAAAATTGACATTTTAGAAAGATTTAAATCCAACCTGAGCCCTCCTCCAGCCTCTAGTTTTGACATGAACCCCCCTACTCACCCTTTGAGACCATATGGGCAGTTCCCACCTGCCATTCAGTCTCTGACAGAAGACATTGCTTATGTACGTGTGAGAGACTGAGGAGTGTTCTACAGATAAGTTTAAAGTGATACTTTACATCAGTATGAAAAGATAGCTCTTTGTTTTATAATTAGTAAGTACTTTTGAAAACTTTGATGAATTTAATATTACACTTGGTTCTTAGAAATAGGATGTTTTATCGATTGGAACTGTTTTTTGATATTTCCAGATGTTTTATCTGTTTAAAATCCTTAAAAAGTTAATCGCAGTGACTTTCCTCATCTTCCATCTTATTCTATAGTTGCTCTTGGCCAATTCAAATCTGTCCCTTGAGAGACCATTTTTCCTGAGTCCCCTGTAAGTCTACATGGGAGTTATTCTATGTGTAAACCATTTAATTTTTGTCTGCTAGTGGAAACACAACTCTTTGGAGAATTCTTTTTACCATGGCTGTTTTTTGGTGAGTGAATCTGGTGACCACCTAATGATGGCAAACAGAGACAGGATTCAGGGAATGAAGTTCAAGGTCGAGGAAGATACTTTGCAGAAAGCACATGGGGTAACTGAATAGTGGAGATAATCAGGTAAGTGATTTTAAACTAGAAAAGGCAGATATACTTAGATTGCTAAAGAGAGTCTAAAGTGTTTTGTAAACCGTTTTATACCAGATGCTTACTGAAACCCTTTGTTTGACCCTTTAACTTATAATGGGAAGAGTCAGTTGTTTACGTTAATGAAGATAGTCTATGTAAGATGTTCACCCACTCAAGTGTTAGCCCTAGAAGTTAGCATTTCTCAAAGAATATTTGTGTGATTTCACTAAATTTTTAATACAGGTTGCTAATTTTTTTCAGTGTTAAGTTAATGTAGATAATCTTTAATTTCATACCTTCCATGATGAAAATAATAATAGCTCAGATTTACTAAGTGCTGATAATGAGCTAAGCACTGGACTATTTTGAAGAAAGATTTTTCATTCAGTCTTTTCAACAGCTCTGTGAAGTAGTTAATATTGTTATCTCCATTTTACAGATGATACTGTGTATCTCAGAGCCTGGGGAACAGTCTCTAATCCAACCAACTAAAGGAGCAAAACCAAGTTCCTAAGATGCTGTGCAACTGTAATGCAGAAGCAGGAACTTGGGCACCTTTCATTGATTATTAATAGGTACATAATTTTTTTTTTTTGAGACACAGTCTCATTTTGTCACCCTTAGTAGAGTGCTGTGGCATCACAGCTCACAGCAGCCTCAAACTCCTGAACTCAAAGCGATTCTCCTGGTTCAGTCTCCCTGGTAGCTGGGACTGCAGATGCCCGCCACAATGCCCAGCTACTTTTTAGAGATGGAGTCTTGCTCTTTCTGAGGCTGGACTTAAACTCCTGAGCTCAGGCAATCTACCCACTTAGGCCACCCCAAGTGCTAGGACTATAGGTATGAGCTGCCATGCCCAGAAGTAGGTACATATGTTAATAAATTAAATTAAAATATTAGGCACATTTTTTCCAGCTTTTTTTTTTGGGGGGGGGGGTGTTTGACAGAGTCTCACTGTGTCACCCTGGTTAGAGTCATGGCATCATAGTTCACAGCAACCTCAAACACTTCAGCTCAAGCAATTCTGCCTTACCTCCCAAGTAGCTGGGACTACATGTGCCCACCACAATGCCTGGCTAGCATTTTTAATTTTTTTTAGTAGACATGGGTGTCTCACTCTTGTTTAGGCTGGTCTCGAACTCTTAAACTCAAGCAACCCACCTGCCTTGGCCTCCCAGAGTACTAGGATTATAGGCATGAGAGACCATGCTCTGCCCTTTTTTCCAGTTTTCAGTAAGACCATCTTAAAGGTTTAGGCTGGCTAATAATTAAACTTCAGTTACCAAAGAGAAGGTATAGTGCAGAATAAGAATCAAACTTGGTGCAATCAAAACATCATTCCCAGTTTCTAGCGCAGAGGTTAGCTGATGTGCTCACATTCTGACTGTTCTCTTGATGGGATCCACGTCGTATCATTGACTCCTGATGACATGCAGATAAATGCTTCTGGGAGCCATGTATGATACAGGAGGAAGTTCTAATTGAAGTTCTCTGAGTGCGGAAAACTTAAGAACTTATCAAGGATTTTAGGAAGTAGCATATTTTGGGAAAGCAAGTGTATCTGCAAGCTTCTGAAAGATGTACTGGTAGACTTGTTGAACAATCAAGATTTGCAGTATGTGAGGTTATGAGATTCCAGTTCCTTTGCTTGTCAGAATAAGAACAGCCATCCTGAATTGAACACTGGGTATTGTTCAACCGCATTAACTGCAATAACTAATTTAATTTTCACAAGAACCTCATGAAGGAGGCAATGTTAATATCCCTTTTTAGCATTTTGAGCAAATTAGACTCAACACGATTAGGTTATATTTATTGTAGGTGGAAGAGCTGTAATCTGGCTTTAGTCTCTGTGTTCTTAAAGCCTGTATTTCAGCTGCCTGCCTGGTTTTGATGGCTCGTGTGAAGATCCATTTGAAGATTGGTTGGTATTCCCTTTAATAGAGACCCCACCCACCCCATCTAATTAGGTTATTTCCCCGGTTTTGAGGAACAAATGTTTCTTTTTAAACCATGGCTTCATTGAGGGCAGGAGCTATGATTGTGTATTCACTGTTTTATGTTGATGCTCAGAACAGCCAAGCAGTCCATGGGATACGATAAGGATTTGTGGAGTAGAGTTGGATTCCTGAATTGGGGCATCTAGTTTGTGTGGTTAGGGACCACAAAACCATTTTGTTTATACAAAGAACTCTTAAAGAATATGTCTGGTAAACATTTCTTTCCTGCCAGTTGGATCTATTGCTACTTGCCTAACAGGAATGGTGGCTTCCTGGTTGTTCAAAGTTATCCCTGATGTGAGGGTATCAGTGGTTGATAGAGATGCTGGTGAAATTATCTACGGAGAAAATAAGTGACCTGTTAGAAATGGTCAGCTCTTATCTGGTGCTGGAGGAACAGAAACTAGTGAGAAGAGTGACCACAAGTAATCTGAAAAAGAGGAGTCTCTGAAAATGGTTTGCTCCACTGGCAGCTGAGAAATGAAAAGACTAGAGTGAGAATGAAAGTTAATTAATAACAACAAAGCATTCGTACTGTCTGGAGATCTGTGCCATGGTCTGTGACAGCCACATCTTATTTATTTTCATTTTTGTAATAGCTCTTAGAGTGAAGGAGGGTTATTAATCCCCCTTTACAGTTAATAAACAGGGATTTACAAAAGGTAATTGCCTAGCTTAATGTCACCAAGATATGAAGTGTCAAAACTGGGATTCTAACCTGGGCTTTGTGGTTCCAGAATTTATGCTCTTAAAACATAGTGGTCACAAAGAAAATCTTCCTTGTGCTGAATCAGACTTAGGAAGATCAAGAGAGTAGCAGCTACTTTCACCCTTGGAAGTCATCTCTATGTAGTAGATCTAAGTTACTAATCTTGTTCTCATATTGGTTATTATTTATTTATTTATTTATTTATTTATTTATTTTTGTAGTTTTTGGCTGGGGCTGGGTTTGAACCAGCTACCTCTGGCATATGGGGCCAGCGTCCTACTCCTTTGAGCCACAGGTGCCGCCCCTCATATTGGTTATTTTATGTTACCAATCCTGTTGGTAAGTCCATGCAAGAGTCCCTTTATGTTAGGGAGTTTCAGCCTCAGCGCTATTGATATTTTGACATTTTGGGCCCATTGTTCTCTGTTGTAGAGGGTTGGTTATCCTGAGCATCTTTGAATGTGGAGCGGAATCCCTGGCCCCTCTACCCCACATTGTGACAACCACATTTCTCCAGAGGCAAATGTCCTCAGTGGGTAGAAGTCATCCCTGTTGTATCAGGAAGACAGCTCTAAATGTAAACAGGTAGGCATTTTAACAAGGGTTTGGCAGCTCTTGTGTATGTGTGAGTCACTTGATACTGTCAGGGTGGTTCTTTCTGAGCATTATTGTGACTTAATTGGTCTGAGCAGGAGCCAAGGAATCTACAGAGTGATTGCTGTGGCATCGTTCTTGGATTGTACTTTTAGGGAAAATGGCCTCAAAGAGCTGCACCTTGCACCCTTTCATATGTGCGTAAGCCAGCTATGCTTTCTACTCAGCAATAGAGCGCAGTACCTTCGTCAGTATGAAAATGCTCTTCTTTCTGTCCTTTTAATTTTCTTTAGCTCTGCCAGCCTGCCTTGCTAGTGATTACGTTTACAGTTCAGCTAATGATTTGCTCCAGGTTTCCTAGCTTGTAAAATCACATGCTGTGCATATAAATGTGTAGGATTTTGACCTTATAAACCAAAAGGCAATTATCCACATGTCTTAAGACACAGGAGGCCACCTTTGACTTTGAAAATATCACCAAGAGGACATTTTATTTTAGCGAGTCAAGTTTTGTGTTTCTAAATGTGATCATGGGGCTTCTTCATAGCAGTTGTAAGACAGAGTTTTATTGTGAGTGGGGATGAAACAATTGATAAAAAATGAAGTTTGGCATTTAGTGATGGGAATAGTTTTAATGTAGCACTCACTGGTCTCCTTTTGCTGCATATGAGCAAAACTTGTCCGTTTCTGGTTCTCTTTGATACATTTGAAAGTGATACTGTTTATATTTCAGGAGACCCACCATTCTCTGTCGTGGGCAGGAGCCTTTATCTTTTCTTTTTTAATTGAAATTTTTATTGAGGGTACAGACTCACTTGCAGTTGTACAAAATAATACAGAGAGATCCCTTATGTACCTTTGCCCAGTTTCCCCAAAAGTATCATTCTTTAGAACTACAGTGTATCATAGGATATTGACATCCATACAGTTTAGTGATGTTACTCAGATTTCCTGAGTTTAATTTGTACTCATCTGTGTGTCCATATATGTGAAAATTCTAAACAGTTCACTTGTGTGGGTTCATGTATCCACCGTTACAGTCAAGATATTGAACAGTTCCAATACCATAAACATTTTCCCATTTGCAAGAGAAATCTCCTTCCTTCCTTCTAGCTATAACTCCTGGAAACCCCTCATCTATCTCCATTTCTAAAACTTTTGTCACTTAAATCTTACATGAATAGAATGATACAGTATTTAATCTTTGAAAAACTGTGTTATTATTTTTTTTCTCATTGTAATTCCCAGGGATTCATCCACATTGTTGGGTGTGTAAGTAGCTTTTTCCTTTCCCTTGCCGAGTAATATTCCAAAGAACAGATGTGCCACAGTTTAACCTTTTCCTCGTGGGAGGACATCTGGACCGATGCCATTTTTTGGCTATTACAGATAGCGCTGTTGTGAACATTTGTGTTAATGTTTGTGAGTGACTGTAAGTTTCCACTTCTCTGTGATAAATGTCCAGGAGTGCAATTGCTGGTTAGTCTGGTAGTTGCAGACGCAGTTTTATAGGAAATTGGCAAATGGTTTTCCAGAGTGGTTGTACCATTTTACATTCCTACAGCAACGTAGGAGCAGTCTGGTTTTTCCACATCCATGCCAGTTTTTGATTTTCATGTTGTCTTTTACTTTATCTTTTCTGATGTCTGATGAGTGTGTAGTGATATCTCATTGTGGTTTTAACATGGATTTCCCTCACAGGTAAATTTTCTTTCTTTCTTTCTTTCTTTCTTTCTTTCTTTCTTTCTTTCTTTCTTTCTTTCTTTCTTTCTTTCTTTTTTTTTTTTTTTTGAAACAGAATCTCACATTTACACCCTTGGTAAAATGTGATGGTGTCACAGCTCACAACAACCTGAAACTTGGGCTCATGTGATTCTCTTGCCTCAGCCTCCCAAGTAGCTGGGACTATAGGTGCAACATCAGGCTAGTTTTTTCTACTTTTTTAGTAGGGTCTCACTCCTGTTCAGGCTGGTCTCAAACTCCTGAGCTTAGGCAATCCATTCACTCAATCCAGAGTGCTAGGATTACAGGCCTGGGCCACCATACCTGGCCCCTCATGGATTAATTATGTTCAGCAAGATTTCATGTGCTTATTTGCTACCTTGATGTCCTTTTTGGTGAAATATATATTTATATCTTCTGCCTGTTTTCTTTTCTAATTGGACTTTTTTTGTTTTTCCTATTGAATTTTGAGAATTCTCTAAATATTCTATCTAAATAGTGGTCCTTTGTTGGGTTTGTGGCTTGTAGTCCATAACTTGTTTCATTATCCTCTGTGCGTTTGTCTTTATGGGCTTCCTAAGAGCTAAACTTTTTAGTTTTAGTTAGTCTGTATTTCCTTTTGTGGGTCATGCTCTTAATATCCATATGGTCTCAGAAGTCTTTTGCTTAGTCCTATATTTCAGAGATTCTCCCCTATGTGTCTCTTCCCGTCATTTATAGGTCTACGTGGTTAATTTAAATAGATGATTCATTTTGAGTTAAATTTTACATGAGATATGAGGTATAGGTTGATTTCTCTTTTTTTGGCCTGTGGGTTTCTAGTTGCATCTGTTGAAAAGGCTATCTTTCTATTAATGTAAATCTTTATGAAATAAGAAGTGAGAATATTTACATAGGTTTATTTCTGGGTTTTCTTGTCTATTTCATTAATTTTGGGGCTTGTCTCTTTACTGGTATCACACTGTCTGAATTACTGTGCAGGAAGTCTTAATATGTGGTAGGATGATTCTACTGTTATGATTATTCTAGTTATTTAAGTGGCTGTGCTATTCCATATAAATTTTCTCATTTATGTCCCCTAAAACTTGCCTGGGATTTTAATAGGAATGGTGTTAAAGTATTCATTTGTATGAGGAAAACATGTTTTTATTACATTGAGTCATAACAGTCTGTAACCATTGTATATCTCTCAATTTATGTAGGTCTTTTTTGATTTCTTTCAACATCATTATAATTTTCAATATATAGCTACTGTGCATATTTTCTTTAGTGTATATCTAAGTATTTTCTTTGGAGTACTATTAATTTTTGTGATTGCTCTTTGATTCTGCAACCTTACTGAACTCATTCATTTCTATCGAGGAGGGGATTTTTTTGTTTGTTTTTATTTGGTAGATTCTTTTGAATTTTTCATATAGACAATCATGTCGTGTGTAAATGGAGATAGCTTTGTTTCTTTTCTTCCTTTCTGTATGCCTTTTCTTCCCTTTCATGACATAATTAGTGGTCAGCACTTCAGTACCGTGTTGAGTAGGAATGCTGAGAGCTCACTTCCTTTTCTTGTTCCTCATGTTAGATGGAACGTATTCAGTCTTTCATCATTAGTAGATGCTTTTTATGAAATTTAATAATTCCTCTCTGTCTCTTAGTTGTGAGAGTTTTTGATCAGCAGTGAATGTCAGAATTTTGTAGAGTGCTTCCTGTGTCAATTGATAGAATCTTATGTTAGAAACAGGATCTCAATCTGTTACCCAGGCTGGGTGCATAGGCACAGTCATAGCTCTCTACAGACTTGAACTCCTGGGCTCCAGCGATCCTCCCACCTCAGCCTCCTGAGTACCTAGGACTACAGCGTTGTGCTGCCAGGCCTGGCTGTTTTTTTCTTTTTATTTTTTTTTTTGTAGAGCTAGGGTCTCACCGTGTTTCCCAGGCAAGTTTCCAACTCCTGGCCTCAAGTGATCCTCCTGTCTTGGGTTTCCAAAGCTCTGGGATTACAGGCTGGAGACCCTGTACCCTGCCCATTGTAAGATTTTCCCAATTTATCTTGGTAACATAGAGGGTTACATAGTTTAAATCGTCTTCAGCATTGCACAAGGGTGCACTGACTTGGCTTTTTTGCTGTCTGCCTCTTGACTTTCTCTGTCTCCCTCTTCTGACTGCATCCTTGTTCTTGTATCCCCACAGCAATGTTTTTCAACCTTTTTTATCTCATTGTATAATTGAACCCATAGTTAACCTTCCGCAGCACCTTTAAATTATGTTGATCAAAAAAAAAAAAAAAAGAAAAAGAGAATATACTTCGCTTTCAAGTTCTTTTGAAAACAATTTAATTAATGATTTAAAAAAATTTTTTTGCAGCACATGTAAGACCCTCTCATGGCACACTGGTTGAAAATCACCACTCTGCAGGTTATGCTTCAAGTTGGAACTGGTTCTGTTAGGTGATATTTGAATATTTCTGAGTTCACAGTTAAACCTAGCTTCCGTGATTTGGCCAAGGAAATAGGCGTGCTGTTATACTGCATTGTTTCTCCAGGCTTTGCCTCTCCTTTTGGTATAATTTTTGGATGGATTCTATTTTCACATTGCCCAAAGCATATAGGGAAGGACTTTAAATGAGAAGGGCCTTCTTTTGATGGTCCACTTGCTATTGAAATGAATAAATACAGAGGAATGAAGAGGAATCAAAAAAGAAACAAAGAAAGAGAAAAGGATTGTGTTGGCTCTGCCGTGAGATTAATCTGGCTTGGACATTGGTTCTGAGAATTAGTGTCTCTGGGCAACTTACTCCCTCTACAGTTTCTGATTTGTGAAAGGAGAATCTCTCTTTCAGGGTGGAGTAAGTGAAAGACCCCAGTCAGCCACCCTGCCTCGTGCCGAGGTTCCCCCTGTCTTCTCCATAAGTGGGAGCTAGTTGTGATCCTTGCCTGTTAGCTGCACATTGAATGGGAGAGTAATTGTGGCGGGAAGAAGAATGGGAACTGGGAGGTGGTTTAGAATGAATGCTGAGACAGAATTGCTAATACTTTTAGGTTAGAGGCACCTAGGGGGAAATCTTTTCAGGAAAAGACGCAAAATGCCTGAAACAGTTGTATTTGAGACTGAATGTGGAGAAAATATGTGAATCAAAAGTGATTTCTAATGACTTTTTAAAAGGCCCCTTCTTAGGAGAGCTGTCAGTTTCTACTTGGGTGTGGTTCTAATCTGGTTCAAGCTGCTGCTGTGTGTACAGCACTACCTTCCCCAGTGAGGGTGACCCTGCCGGAGGACCCACCAGGAACGGGTCCTAATCCAGATTCCTGGCAGACTCACCTCGGGAACATTTGTTATTAGATGTTCAGGGTTCTAATTCGGTAGGTATTTGGGGAGTGGGACAGGAGTCTGTAAATATTCTTCATAACAAAGATCCCAGGAAGTTCGGAAATGGGGCCAACAGGTCAGTGGGATCCATTGGGATGACGTGGGATCCTGCAGCTGTGTGATGTGTTACGTTCTGCTCCCAGCTTTGTGTGCAACCCCAGGAAAATCACTTAACCTTACCGAACCTTCCTCGACTCAGCCTTTTGAAAGAAGAGGCATAAGGGCTAATAACTCTGACCTACTTTACATGGTTGTTGTTAAGAATTACTTTAAAAAATGACTGCAAAGCACTTTGCAAATAGAAATTGCTCTGTAAATGTCTATTTTTTAAAAAATGTAATTTTCCAACAGTTTTAAACACAAATAGTCTGGTTGAGTGCATCAGCTCAAATTACAAGCATCAAATGGCATGGTAAGATGGCTAGAAATAGTGGAGTTTTTTTTCTTAAATACTCCAAGTTAGAGGCAATAAGGAAACAACAGAAGGTTGTAATGTCTTCTTTTATCTGTATCATTGTTAAAAAATAATGCTGACGCTAACCTCTAACATCCACATTTTCCGGTTTGTTTTGTTTTGTATTTTTAATAGGCTACTCCCACCAATGTGAGAATTTAATTAGAAAAATAAATGACTTCCACCACTGCTGCTGTGTTAATTCTCCCTCCTTCTCAATCTCTCAATTAAAAGCCTGCTCTTCCTCGCATAGCCACATCTGTGGATCTGTCAGACGCCTGTAAATTGACGCACACCTGCAGAGTTGGCGCTGACTGGGTTAGTCCCGTCCTTGGAGGCAAGGTGTGTTCTCCCCTCATTCCTCCATCCCTGCAGCTGTTCCCGAGAGGCCGCCTCTTCACATCTTCCCTGGTGCAGCTCACGGTCCACCCTGCCTCTCAGGGAGTCCCAGGAAAGCCTAGGTCCACCAGTTGGATTGGGGATTTACAGATTGTAAGTTCCCTTTCCACCTCAAAATGTGGTAGCAGGATTGTTGAGGTGGTAACAAATAGCAGACAAGTCACAGGGGAGAGGCGATGGGAATTCAGAACACATTATTTTAAGTACTTGTCACTATATACGTTTCTGTAGTTTAACAAAAGTGTAGGTCATGGTATAGGATAGTTGTTTCAGAGTTGGAATGGCCGGGTACAAGTCCTAGTCATTTTGCAGTCTGGACCGGGAATCTGACCTCACAAAACCTCCATTACCACATCTATAATTTGTGGATGCCTACAGTAATAATCCTATAAAGGTGCTATGAAGGTCAGTGAAAATAAGCATAGAGAATTCTCAGTGAAGTGCCTGGTGCATAGTGTATATCTCGTAGACTTGAGCAGGCTTATCTGCTGACAAAGTCAGTGGTGCCTGGACTAATGTGGATTTCAGGGGCTGTTGTAGTCTGCATTTAAACATTTTTGAGTCTATACATCAGTAAACTCACCTACGTATATGGTTTACATTTTCCTGGGTTTTCTCTTTCAGTTATATTTTGTCACCATGCCCATGTACATTTCTAGTTTTCTATACAGATAAAACCACACAGATTGGTGATACTTTTTGCATCATTATTAATGCTGTGTTTTTACAGACAAGGAATATGAAGTTGGGATCGGTACGCAAAGAGCTGCCTTTGTCTTTTAGCTTTGCTATACAAAGAGTTACTGAAAGGCTATCTTAACGTCTGTATTGACTGCTGATGCTAAGAGTCATCTCTTGTGCTCACTCTGGATGATGTACACTTAAGATGAGGTAGAATACACAAATCAGAACCACCCTGAGATAGTACCTAGCCCCAGAGAGAATGGTCCCTATCGAGAAGTCCCAAAGCTGCTGATTTTTGCAAGGATGTGGAGAGAGGAGAACACTTTTATATTGTTGGTGGGACTGCAAACTATTACAGCTTCTTTGGAAAGAAGTATGGATAATCTCAAAGAACTCAAATTAGATCTCCCATTTGACTCTGCAGTCCCACTATTAGGCATCTACCCAGAAGGAAAAAAAATCATTTTATCATAAAGACATTGTGCTAGATTGTTTATTGCAACTTAATTTATAATCACCAAGAGGTGGAAACAACCTGAATGCCCATCAACTCAGGAATGGATTAACAAACTGTGGTATATGTACACCATGGAATACTATTCACCCATAAAAAGATAGAGACTTTACATTTTTAGTATTAACCTGGATGTAATTGGAACACATTTTTCTTAGTAAAATATCATAAGGGAAAAGCAAATATCCAGTGTACTCAATACTAATATGAAGACAGTAGACAATCTGATCCACACCAACTCAATTCAAGTTGGGAGGAGGGGAAAGGGGGTTAGTGATGTTCTTAATGGGCACAAGTTAGGGGTGTATGGCGCACATTTTGTGTGCAGGATACAACTATAAGAGGGTCTCTGCCCAAGAAATTCAAATATTGTGACCTGGTCATTTGTACCCTCACATTAATCTGAAATTGGAAAATAAAAGGCGTAAAGCAGCTACACTCAAACATAGTTGCAAATAAAGAGTTGTCATTAATTGGTTTAAAAAAAAAGAAAGAAAGAAAGAAAGAAAAACCCAATGGGGTGGAATTAGATACAAGGTAAGAAAAGTCTTGGCTGAAGTGTCAGCTCCCTTGGAAACTAGAAAATGAAAGGTGAATTTGCATGATAATGTGCAAAATGTATATGCTCCCCAATTTCACCTGGAGATCCTTTAACACATAGAGATGCCTTCTACTGTCCATTGAGACTGGCTAAATGTTAATAGCATCATGGATTCTTTAATCCAGCAAGCCTAAAGCCTTTTCACACTGCTTCCAAGATAAGCCAATTTGCCAACTGCTCTCCTAGGGTGACCACCTGCTCCTGGGGTCTGAACCATCTGATTTTAGGTAAATTCAGAGTCCATGTGTTGAAGAAGCACCTTTTCTTTTTCTTTTATTTTGCAACAGTGATATCATTGTCAGATATCGGGACCTTCATAAAAGCAAACAGAATCTTTTTAGTAATAAAGACATCATAAAATGTTACTTGATAGTTACGATGGTTGTTTATTTTTATGCCCTCTCTCTTTTCCTCAAAGAAGATTTTTGCCTTGTAATAAAATATGATAATAAAGAGGAGACTGGATGAGAACTTAACTCTGTTGTCCTTCCAGTATGGTATGGACAGAATAAAAAAAAGTTAAGCATACCCTGGATTTTTGGTCATCCCCCAGTATGGACGGTCTCTTCTCTCTCACCATATGCAGTGTACCATATGCAGACTGTCACCCGGCTCTGGGGGTCTGGAAAGATGCCACTTTCTTCTATTTCCCAGGCTGATTGGAACTGAAAGGCTTAGGCATAACTGGGTGGTCCCAGGGAGTTTTTCTAAGGTTTAGGAAGAAAGGATTAGGTGGGATGACATGCAGAGAGCCACTTTCTGCTGTGTGGTTTTTAATACTTCCGGGCTGATGGGCAGAGGAGGAGGTATTTGGAAGACAGGTGCATCTGTGCCCAAGGGAATAAATTTAATTCACACAGCCTTAGTTTCCATCACCTGTATTTTGAGATTAATAATGCTTTTATTTCATCAAGTTGAAGACACCGTTGATTCTAAGACCAAGCATCCATTTATGTACTACTAAGGAAGAAAACTCACTGCTGGTTAAACTGCGCTGTATAGCTAAGAGAGCATCAATTATAGGATCTGTCCTGAATTCAGAGAGATGTCGTAAAATACGGAAGCAATTAAATCATAAATTTGTAAGGACCCCATTAGTTAATACCTGTAAGATATCAGCAATGTCTTAATTCACAGTGAGCTCTCAGGAATCATGAACTTTCATCCTTCAGCCCTCCTGGCGGTGTTTTCTTCTTAATTGATAAATCTTTTTGGAGCACATAGTATGTATCCATCATTGTTCTGTGTCTCTGGGATCTATCAGTGAATAAAGTAGACATAAATCCTAGCTCTGGTGGTGCCTGTACTCCATCCTGTGGATGTACAAGGACTTACCACTTTGGGAACCAGCAGAATCACCCCTGAACTCAGCTCTCTTTCCCACCAGAAAGAACTTGGTCTCATCAGCGGGGTTGCGCGCGCGTGCGCGTGTGTGTGTGTGTGTGTGTGTGTGTGTGTGTGTGTCAGCCGCATGTACATAAAAGACCTGCCAGATTCCTTGCCATCTCAGAACCTTTCAGTGTGTTCTGTGTCCCTTATGCACTGGCTAAGCTGATGGCGCACCTGCCTCACAAAAACCACGTGCTGAGCCACCTCCTTGCCTTGACCTCGTGCTGTGCTGTGCTGTGCTGTTTGCTCATATGCTGTATCCTCAGCCATGAACAAACAGCTTCCCCAGCAATTCCCAGAAGAAATTTCTTTCCTGATTCCTTGCCTAGCCTTCCATCTGAGTATCATTTCCTCCCTGAGCCTTGCCCTTGGGACTGCTTTACGTGTGTTTCTCCAGTGGTCCTCGCTTAAGGTGACAGTGTTGTCACCAGGGTACAGGCTTCTGGAGGAAGCCCAGTTGACAATAATTGCAGGCCAAAGATACATGTTTTTATTAATACACATCGGCATCTCACACTGAATTATGTATATGTATATTGTGTATATTAAACAAGTTAGGTCCAGGGCCTTATAGTCAGGTCATATGGTGGTCTAGATTCAACTCAATTATTTCTGTATCTTATTAGCAGGAAATGTGTAATTAAACACTGAGCATTCTTCCCACCCCTTTCCTTTTTATATGTATCTGTTCTGTCTTCTCACATTTCTGGACTGACTTAGACTTGTCAGCCAGAAAGATGGATGTCATTCAGGTATTGGCAGGAAGAGAAGCTTCTGTAAATAGTCTCTTTCACATCTGGGTGTTCATTTTCTCCTGCTGGGGCAGAGGGAATCTGATGAGCTTTGAGGTTTTTTTGTTTGTTTGTTTGTTTTTCCCATCCCCGGGATGGATCCAGCGCATGCTGCTCTCTGCCTCCGCTCTGGCATAACCTCTTCCTGCCCTGCTCATTTTTAACACAAGTGCAGCTGTGGGGCCCTTCATCCGCCTCAGACTTGCCAGTGCCCGCCACTTGCAACCTGGCTCTGCTGTGATTGTAAGTCCCCATCCAGAAAGAGCTAGGTTGTTTTTATTTATTTATTTTTTTTTCTCCCCTCAGGACTCAAGAGACTGTGATAGTCTCATGAAAAGGAAACAATTTCGTGCCAAGAGAAAGCGGTGCAAACGTCCTCTCTCCTCCCCTCTAAAGCAGGGTCAGTGCTTTCCACTGCTGTGTTTTTATGTCATTTGATGAACCGTCTCCCAGACCTGAGCAAATGTAGGCCGTGCCCGTGAAGCCTGCCTCCCAGGGCCTTTGAGAGTTCTGTGATAGGGTATTTCGCTGTTTACAGCCTGACTCTGAACTGCCCAATTACAGGATTTAAAACCTTCCTGTCAGATGCCCACAGGCCTCAGGTCATATCTGCCTAGGTTTGTGGTCAGCTTTCTAACTCTTACATAATCCCCAAGCATACGCTGCATTTAAATTGTTACTCAGAATTTAATGTCGCCTTTCTAAAAAGCTATCCGCTAGCCTAGGTGGTTTAAAGAAGGTGTAAATCCAGTCATAAAAGCCATGAGAGATGCCTATGAATACAGTTGGCATTGAAAATTTCACATATATATTTTTTCCAGTTGACAAAAATCAGTCTAATAATTTTACCATTTCTATCCTAGTAATTTGTTAAATATTGCTAGAGTATAAAGTGATCTACTTTATACTCTCGCAATAATTGAAAGCCTTTTAATTGAAAGCCTTTTTTTAATGCTCATGAGTCAGTTGTAAATGGGCAGAAAATTGTATGTTTGGTTCCTGTCGTTTGCCTTTCCCTGTATTTTGATGGAAGAAGGACTTTTTCAGCCCATAAAAGACCTCAAAGGAGCTGCTTTTTTGAAGATGTAGGCTTCTCCCTGCTCAAAAGATAGATACATCATAGACAATGGAAAAGCAGATGCAATAAGCAGAAGGTTCTGTTAATCTGCTTGCTCGGGCCCTTGAAGCCCTATTACTCTCACACATATTATCGTGTGAGAGCCAGACAGGGCAGGTGCACTTTACTTGGGAAAACTGAGGCTAGAGACATACAGGAATCTGGACCGTGATACCAAGAATATGATGAACCCAGGACTCCCAGGAGTCATATCTCTGCCTTTCTGTGTGGTCTTGCAGTGCCCTTTCTAGGAGCCACATTACAATCTGCTGTCCAAGACTATATCTGGGGGCTGGGAGGATCACCCCCTTTCCATCTTTTTTTTTTTTTTTTCTTTTCTTTTTTTTTTTTTAATTTATTTATTTTTATTGTTAAATCATAGCTGTGTACATTAGTGCAATCAAGGGGTACAATGTGCTGTTTTCATATACAATCTGAAGTATTCTCATCAAACTGTTCAGCGTAGCCTTCATCAAACTGTTCAGTGTAGCCTTCATGGCATTTTCTTAGTTACTGTATGTAGGCATTTGTATTCTGCATTTAGTAAGTTTCGCCTGTACCCATTCTAAGATGCACCATAGATGTGGCCCCACCCACTACCCTCCCTCCACCCTAACCTCCCCCCTCCCTTCCTCTT
>CAUYPK010149445.1:0-39743 GCA_963574355.1 Loris lydekkerianus | reverse complement strand
ATCTACTCTGATTATTTATATTGCCAGAGTTTTTCTATTGATTTTGCCTCATAATTGTTTTTCACCATTGCCTCTGGCTGTCCTCAGAGTTGGGGAGGTGTCTCTCCAAGATTAGACCCCAGCGGGATCACTCTATTGTTGCTGGATCTTTGTAGGGAGTGACCCTGTGTAGCTCCTCTGGGGCTGCCCCAGGCAGGGAGTTTGATCGGAAATGTGACACACCTGGATCCAGCAACAGGGCTGGGTGGTGGTGCACACAGTTCTGGGAGTGCCTGGCGCCCAGTGACTTTGGCACAGTGAGCCAAAGGCTTCAGCAGTCTCTGGCCAGGAGAAGGGCTCTGGGCAGAGGCAGGGAGGGCTCCGGAGGGCACGCGGCTACCCGAGTCCCTGGCCAGGCAAGCTGGGCGGTGTGGAGGCAGGAAGGGTACAGGAGGGAGGATGCGGGGTTGCTCAGCTCCTGTAGTTCCTTGTCAGGGCATGCGGAGGCCCAGCAGGTGCTTGTTGGGCGTCGCAGTGCACCTCTTACAGAGGTCCTGGCAGGCGCCAATCACGGATGCAGCGCAGTTCTTACAGACGTCTGTGCTGCATAGCTCTTACGGAGGTCCAGGAGGGCACCAATCAATATATTTTCTCTTATTACTTTGTATTCATTGGTAGCACTCCCATGGGCAGTAGTTCCCAACCTTTTTCAGCTCAAGGGACCAGTTCCCTGGACCACAGTTTTTTCATGGACCTGGTGGCAGTGGCAGCTGCATGTTCCGGACTCATCTGTGCCTTTGCTTTTATTTTTTAACTTCTGTTTGTACAACTATTAAACATTGCGTAGCCCTTCTGTCATAAAATAGAATATCTGAAGTCCGTAGTTTGCTAACAGCTACAAGTAAGGTAAAGCTTGATTTAAATAATTAAGCTTTCAATAGAAGGCTAGATAAGTACAGTTTGAATTTTGGGAATTTTTCCCTTCCATTTGTCTCATATGGTTAATATTGAGTTTGCTTTCTTCACAATGTTCATTTTGTTTTAGACAAGGTAACTCAATCCCCTTAAGGTGTTATATCAGGACTTTGGTAATGGATCACTTGATACAACCATTTTTTACTGGGTGGGCACCTGTCATATTTTATGTTTTCCTCCTGGAGATAGCTTGGATGGATGACACAAACTATAGAATAGAGCTTGTAAACTGAAACTTGCATTATGAATGTGATTATTACCTTCAAGTTTTCCCTTGTTTCAGAAATTGGAAGTAGTTTACAATAAGAGAAGCTAAATTATTTAAACTTTCCAAGGAATGAAAGATTCACTTCACATGCAGCATGGTTTCCAATCCTGAGAGCATGTAAAAATCATTTGGTTAGCTTATTAAAAAAAAAAAATCTTGGGGATTGACTCAACTATCAATATTATTTTCAAAGTTCCTTATGTGATTATTATGTGATTCTGATGTGCTTATGTGGTAGTGAAACTACATAGGCAATCAAAAAATTCTCAAAGTTTTAATGAGTATACAATGAAAGTATATTGAGGTAGTTGAAAAGGCTGTATTTACATAAAGTGCATATGTAGTGAGTAGTTTGTATGTATGTGGAGAGGATTAGCAGGTTTCTGAATATAGACTATCCTTAGTTCTTAAATTCTTCCCTTGACATCTTTCATCTCATTCCCACTTGAAAAATGCAAAAATAGAAGCTCGGGGATAAAAGAAGAGTTAAAACAAATGTTGGTCCTTGAGGTAACAAGCTTCATTTATCTTGAAAATTTATATATATGGAACAACTTATTTTGTTGATATTGGATCAATTATGCAGTACTGTATTCTAAGTCCCAAAAGTTTCTGTGGGTATTAATAGGAAAGCATGTAAATTATCCAGAAAAATGCCTCAGTTTTTCAAATTTCCTAATGTCTTAGTCTGTAACTTTTTTTATCCAAATAAAGTCTTTAACATTTGGCAGAGAAGTATGGTGACATGACAAGGCCATGTTTTAATGTGTTCCTTTGGTGGGAATTCAGTGATACAGCAGTTAAAGAGGCCAGAAGAAAGTTAACCTAGTATGGAAGGTTTTGAATGTCTAACCTCCTTTGCTTTCTTTCCCATCCCCAGGAAGTTGGTTGGAATGTGATGACTTAAAAGGCCTACGTTCTGAAAGGCATGAGAACTTTGAAGTTCCTGCTTCAGAGATACATATTGTTATTTGGGAAAGAAAAACAGCTCAATTGACAGATAAAGAAGCTGCTTGTCCTCTGCTTAAAAAGTCTAATGATCAACATGCTTTCAGTGATGAGAAACCAGGGTCTGCAGCTTCCAGTGGTGAGAAACCAGTGTCTGCAGCTTCCAGGGGTGAGAAACCAGGGTCTGCAGCTTCCAGTGGTGAGAAACCAGTGTCTTCAGCTTCCAGTGGTGAGAAACCAGGGTCTGCAGCTTCCAGTGGTGAGAAACCAGGGTCTTCAGCTTCCAGTGGTGAGAAACCAGGGTCTTCACTTTTCAGTGATGAGAAACAAGTACCTTCAGTGTTGTGTTCTGTGGGTAATGATCCCTCATCTGAAACAACCTCGGTAATTCACACCACAGTTATGTCAGTTGCTCCTCAAACTATTCCACAGGGCAAAGTTGTAGCTCACGGAGATCATTTACTTTTAAGTCCAAAAGTTTTGGTTAACAGTAATATTTTACCTTTGACACTTGAAGAAACTATCCAAAAAACTGCCTCAGTTTTTCAGGTTAACTCTGAAGCTTTCCTGTTAGCAAATAAACCTATGGCAGAAAATATAGGAATTGTCAAAACAAATACCTTGCAGTCACAAGAATCACTGATGACTTCTACAGTATCAAGTCCGTGTAAAGAAAATCTTATCCATGACCAGTTTGTGGATTTAAACTTTCCATCTCAAGTTGCAAATACAAGCATGCAGCCAGTACAGCAGAACACAGAGGATGCTGTAATTGCTGTGTCTGTGGATAATATTCATGGTGCTGATCTCATACAGGAAATGAAGTCAGTAGAAATTGAGACAGATGCTCAGTTAAAACAATTCCTTACACCAGAAACTGAGAAATTAAAACCAGAACAAGCTATATCTCAGGTATCTAATTTGAAGAAAAAAGAAACTGCAGTAGATGCTCCAAACGTAACAGCTAAGTCATTACAGAGTCAGTCTGTGAAAGAAAATCCAAAGAAACCATTTGTGGGAAGTTGGGTTAAAGGCTTATTAAGCAGGGGTGCTTCTTTTATGCCACCTTGTGTTTCAGCTCATAGTAGAAACACTATAAGTGATCTGCAGCCTTCAGTTAAAGGGGCAAATAATTTCGGTGGCTTTAAAACTAAAGGAATAAACCGGAAGGCTAGCCGGGTGTCCAGGAAATCTAGGGGTACAAGTAAGCCTCCTCCAGTGAGTAGCCCTCCACCAAGTCCTCCATTGTCCAGTAGCTCTGCTGCTCACCCATGTGTTAATACCACTGCTGCTTCCAAAGCTGTGAAGAAGGATGAAAGTGCCTCAAATGGAGCTCATCTCAACCACAATTCTCATGGAAATGAAAATTGTGTTTCTTCAGTAAACCACGGAGGCTCAGTTGAAGATCAGATTCGTAAACTTCGCCTAAAACTTCTTAAAAAACTAAAAGCAAAAAAGAAGAAATTAGCTGCTCTTACATCTTCCCCCCAAAGTGGAAAACTTCCAAGTGAAAATTTAGAAGTACCCCAGGGTGGGTCTCCAAATGATTGTGAATCTATAGAAGACTTGTTAAATGAACTGCAGCATCAAATTGACATTGCAGATAAGAAGGCTGGATGTACCACTGTTTCTGGTGTTTCCCAGTACAGTAGTCAAAGTCATGAAGAAATTTTAGCAGAATTATTGTCTCCTACAACTGTTGTTTCAACAGAGCTATCAGGGAATGGGGAAGCTGACTTTAGGTATTTGGAAATGGGAGATAACAGTATACCAGCTCCAGCACCTGGTGAATCAAACAGTCTTTCCCAGAACACATATCTGGGACAGGATCATATTTATCGCAGCCCCACCAAGAAAAATCCATGTGAAGTTGAACCAGACTCCCTAACAAATAATGCCTGTGGTAGAACATTGAACCTGGAGAGTCCCATGAAGAATGATATTTTTGATGAGTTTTTTTCCACTTCATCATTAAATTCTTTAGCAAATGATGCATTAGACTTACCTCATTTTGATGAGTACCTGTTTGAGAATTGTTAAATGCCTGTTAACTCCTAGAAAAACTGTTTTCAAGTTGAGTTTGTATACTTGTGTTTATAGTGTTAATAGCCATGAACAAAATGTAAGCAATTGAAGGTTTTACCTTTAGTTCTGCCCTTGAAGCATGTGATCTGTTTTACAAATTAAAATTATCAGGAATGTGTCCCCTCATGAGTTTCATTTTGTACTTGTAAGAGAATGAGGATTTCAGAATATTTTTAAAAGATAAAAAGTGTATATTGGTTTCTGGCAGTTGTACAGTTGGACTCGTCAAATTGTAAGATTTAAAATTTTGGTCACATTCAGGAGTTTATATAAACCTAAGTTGTCTTATGTGGTAGATGAATGCCTGACAGTTTTCCTTAGGGTTGTTTGTATACTTATTCTGTTAGAGTGCTGTGGGATGTAAGCTTTCCCCATACCACCTGTCTCCTTTGTCTCTTTGGAAAGGATGGTAGAAAACCTTACTACTTAAGTAATGTTGAATGATCAATAAATGATCTTTAATAGGAAAAAGTAATCTATTTTCATGATAATGTGCAAAAATTTTACATGTTATCACTATCATGAATGCTATCTTTCTTCCCAATATGGTTCTATAACCAAAGTGACACCAACATCCTGTTGTGAGAGAAAGTAATAACCAGCACTTCTAAGGCTTGCTATATGTTGGGTTCTGTTATATCTGAGACAGAGGATAATTCATTTAAACTTTGACATTCCTGTGAGTGAGATATTTTTATCACATTTTACGAATAAGAACACTGCACAGCTAATAAGTTGTGGAGCCAAGACTGAGTAGAGGGTTTATTACAGCAGTTGGAAATGCTGAGCCTATCAATGTATGTCTTACCCCACAAGCTTTATTTATAGTGTGAATACCCAAACAACACTGCTGCTGTAATAATTTGAGTTAACAATAATTACTGAGGTTTAAGGGTGACCGTCAGTGAGTGGTCTTAGGGTAAAATACTTTACCAAGGACTTAGTACTCGTAAATTTATCTGCCAGTTTTACTCCTAAGCCCCTGTGTTTTCTGTTTATAAAAGTAGTGTAATTTATTGTAAGGAAAACCTGAGAAAAACAAGAAAACACCAAGAAGGGTTTTGATCATGCATTTTAATCTTACTGATAACTACTACAAACATTTTCAAATTTTATGCACATAGACTTTAAATAAAAGATCCTCTCGGGCGGCTCCTGTGGCTCAAAGGAGTAGGGCGCCAGCCCCATATGCTGGAGGTGGCGGGTTCAAACCCAGCCCTGGCCATAAACTGCAAAAAATAAATAAATAAATAAATAAATAAAAAATAATAATAATAAATAAAAGATCCTCTCATATTTATTTGTATTATCTGTTTTTACCTAATGTTTAATGAGCATTTTTCTATCTTGTAGTTTTTGACATCTTTTGAATAGTTTTATAATAATAACATCGTATGGATAACCATTGTTTCACTAATCCTTTTAGATTCTGAGATGATTTATACTATTTGGCTATTGTTAATTGCACAGTAACAGTTATCCTGTTAATAAATTTTTGCACAGATTCAAGTTTTATTTTTTAGGGGTTGAATTGTTTGATCGACGGATGTGCACGTTTGAAGTTTTTAAATGATTGCATGATTGACTTCCCTGAACCCTCACCCATACTAGGTAGTAAAATTATTTATATTTCCATGTTGTTTATATTTCTGTGATTACTAGTGAGGGTGAACATTTTCTGTGACTGCCCAGTTGAGTTTCTTTGAAGAATTGCTTGTCTATCCTTTATTTGTTATTAACCCATTCAGCAAGTATTTCTAAATTACAGCTAAGGGTTATACCTGAGAACAGAAGGAAATACTTATCATTACAAGGAGCTACATGCTTCACAGTAGGTGATACATACAGTTAATTCTTGTCATTTTCAGTACTTAGGGATTATAAAGTTGCCATGAACACTGAATTAGCGAATATTGAAACTATGCTCCTTTGGGAAATATAGAGTTAGGTTCCTGCCAGCCTGTAGTCCCAACATTTTTGTCAGTCAATATATTACCTTGTATTTTGTTTCTGTTTAAAGACACCTACTTCATCTGTATTGTTGATTCATTATATTAACATGGTCAGCAGCACTGTTACTCAGGCCTAAACAAAGCTTATTTCTAACTCAGTTTTCTCCATAAGGCACATCCCAGCCTCCTTGCTTAGAAACACTAGACAGCACTTCAGCACTGCACTGGAGTCCATTTTAAATAGTGAAATCAACAAAAAGCACAGACCTGCAAGAAACAAACAGTTGTTTTCAGTGTGAGAGCTACAAGAGGAAGGTGGAGTACTGACTTGTTCAACCTCATCTGGGCACATGGTTGTCAAGCAATTCAAAATTTTTCAGTGTGCCTCTATGAATGCTACTGAAAACAGGGCAAGTATTGATTTTAGGGGTTAAAAATTTAAGCAAGTGGATTACCAAACATGGAATCTGTATAATGAGGATTGACTCTGTCACATCAGATGGTATTAAAAACTATGGAGAAAAAGTGGATGCGTGGGAAGAACTATTTTAGACTGGGTAGACTTTGAAGGTAAAGTCCTCTGGGTGGACTTTAATGAAGTTACAGTGTTAGCTGTACGACTGGAAGAAAAGCAAAAATCATGAGGAATAAATGTGCTTAGAATATGTCTTAGTCTGTTAACTGTAGACTGGGTAGTTTGTAAGTAATAATAAATTTATTTTTCACAGTTCTGGAGGCCAGGAAGTCCAAGATAAAGGTGCCAGTAGTTTGAGTGTCTGGGGGAAGGCCCACTCTGCTTCATAGATGGCACCTCTTGCTGTGTCTTCACATGGTGGAAGAGAGTTGGGGATGCTTCCTACAGCTACTTTTTGAGGGCAGGGCTGCCATGACCTAACCACCTCTCCAAAAGATCCCACCTCAATACTATTGCGTTGGGTATTTAGGTTTCAACATACAAATTGTGAGGCCAGCACAAATTAGACAGTAGCAGCATGACCGAACAGGGAAGAGACCAGCATGGCTGAGTGGAGGTCTCGGGAAGCAGAGTTGGGACGGAGTGAAGAGGGTTGGCAGGCTTCAGATCCGATACAGCTTTGTGGGTCATGGTTATGATGAAAAAATCTACTGAGAATAGAATAGGAAGGCTCAGAGCTCGTAGCACATTGGTTAAGGCTCCAGTCACATACACTGAGACTGGTGGGTTTGAACCTGGCCCAGGCCAGCTGAACAATGACAACTGCAACAAAAAATAGCCAGGCGTTGTGGTGGGCGCCTGTAGTCCTAGTTACAAGGGAGGCTGAGGATCACTTAAGCCCAAGAGTTTGAGGTCACTGTGAGCTGTAATGCTATGGCACTCTACCCGGGTGACAAAGTGAGACAGAGTCTCAAAAAATAAAAATTTTTTTAAAAAGTGAGAATAGGGCTCTGCATCTGTGGCTCAAGCAGCTAAGGCGCCAACCACAATCCAGCCTGGCCCGCCAAACAACAATGACGGCTGCAACCAAAAAGTAGCCAGGCGTTGTGGCAGGTGCCTGCAGTCCCAGCTACTTGGGAAGCTGAGGCAAGAGAATCGCTGAAACCCAGGAGTTGGAGGTCGCTGTGAGCTGTGATGCCACAGAACTCTACCCAGGGCAACAGCTTGAGGCTCTGTCTCAAAAAAAAAAATAGAATAGGAAACCCTGGGAGGAGTTCAGGCAAGAGGGTAACATCCAATTTGGGCTTTTTTTTTTTTTTTTTTTTTTGAGACAAGAGTCTCACTATGTCACCCACCGTAGAGTGCTATGAAATCACAGCTCACAGTAACCTAAAACTCCTGGGCTTAAGTGATTCTCTTGCCTCTGTCTCCCAAGTAACTGGGACTACGGGCGCCCACCACAATGCCCAGCTATATTTTTGTTATTGTGATCATTGTTATTTAGCAGGCCCAGGCCGGGTTCGAACCCATTACCCCAGTGCATGTGGCCAGTGCCCTAACCATTGAGCTATGTGCATCAAGTCTGTTTTGGGCTTTAAAAGGATCGCTGAATTGTACAGGATGACTACAGGTCAGAATAGGAGTCCTAGCTTATTACACTGTTTAGAGTCTGATGACTCTGAAAGGATTCAAAACAAGGTCACTGTTGGATTTCAAGGGTAGAGTGGGATGTGTTGATGGTTGGCTGTAGGGTAGAGGTGGAGTTAAGGATGAACTCCAGCTTTTGTCACCTGAGCAAATGGGTTGTGCTGTTTCCTGAGATAGGACAGACTTGGGAAGGAAAGAATTTAAAGGGGGTAAGTGTGGGGTTCCTATTAAACTTCTAAATGGAGACAACTAAAAAATGGATCCGCAACTTTGGAGCCCAGAAGAGGCAGACACTGGAGATTATCATTTGGTAATAGTGAACGCGTGGACTATATTTAATGCCATTGGATAGGATGGGGTCATTTAGGGAGTTATAGGGTCATTTAGGGAGTTATAGCAGCTCTTGGAAACAAAAGGGCCAATAGGAGGAAAACATCTATAGCTGAGTGTAGTGCCCTGAAAATCAAAGGAAGAATACCGTTTGTTTTTTTACCCCCTTTAACAAGGGATGATTATCTGTTAGATGCTACTAACAAGTATGGGAACTGGGAATTTATCATTGGCTTTGGCAGTAGGGAAGACCTTGGTAACTCAATGGACAGGCCAGTGGAATTGGGAGAACAAGAGTGAGTAGGACTGCAGAGGTGCTGATGAGGAAGTGGAGCTGTGGACCTACTTTTTGAAAACATTTTCTGGTGCCTGTTGGGGGTGGTGAGAGGTCAAGGTTCTGTTAGTATTTAAGATGAAAGAAGTTGGGCAGTGCCTGTGGCTCAGTGAATAGGGCACCAGCCCAATATGCCAAGGGTGGCGAGTTCAAACCCAGCCCCGGCCAAACTGCAACAATAAAAAATAGCCGGGCGTTGTGGCGGGCGCCTGTAGTCCCAGCTGCTTGGGAGGCTGAGGCAAGAGAATCCCGTATGCCCAAGAGTTAGAGGTTGCTGTGAGCCATGTGATGTCATGGCACTCTACCCAAGGGTGGTACAGGGAGACTCTGTCTCTACAAACAAACAAAAAAAAAGACGAAAGAAGTCATAACTATGTGTGGACCTTCATTCCATGAAGAGAGGGATGTTATAGAGAGAAGGGGCAGTTGTCGGAGCAAATTTCGCCATGGACAGGATCCAGTGTACGAGAAGAGGAGGGTATGAACTTAAGAGCTAGAATTCATCATTTAATACCAGGAAAGAGTGCATAATATAGATGTTAGGGTATTTGTTGATAGGTCTCTTCTGGTTATTTTTTGGGAAATAAATAGATCATCAGCTGAGATGTGAGGACAGGAGGACTTGAAGATTAAGAAAGTTGAAAAGTATTTGTCTTGTGGTGTGGAGAGGCAGTGGGACAGGGACATGTGGTGGGCTGGCCTGCTGTGCTGAGAGCCTACTGAAGGTTTATGGTCATCAGTTTAACTTGAGATCAGATAAGAAAGTGGCTTATTTTTCTCTAGTATTTACTTGCTCAGTAAGTGGCAAGTTGCATTCAGTCAAAGTAGAGGAATTGTCAGGCAAACAGAAGAGAGAAATAAGAGGAGAAAAGGAATTAAGGTTTTCTGCAAGGGTAATGGTAGGGATAGATAAGGAGGGAAGTAGGGATTTGAGACAGGTGGGTGGATAGTCTGTTAAAAAAAAAAAGTGGTGGCAGTGTTCAGTTTGCTGCTTACCTTCTTCCCCCAGCAGCCTTGCCCTTCCCCAGTCTGCCCCTGCCTTTAGCCCCTGGGGAGCAGCTAGAGTGAGGCCCTTGGGCTTTTCCCTAAACCCTTCTTTCTGGCCTGTTGGCTGCATTGGTTTTTAATATTGCACTGAAGGTTTTTTTGTTTGTTTGCAGTTTTTGGCCCGGGCTGGGTTTGAACCCGCCACCTCTGGCATATGGGGCTGGTGTCCTACCCCTTTGAGCCACAGGCGCCACCCTGCACTGAAGGTTTTTTTAAATAAAAATGTTTTAAAGGTGCTTGGCGCCTGTGGCTCAAGCGGTTAAGGTGTCAGCCACATACACCTGAGCTGGTGGGTTTGAATCCAGCCCGGGCCACCAAACAACAATAACGGCTACAACCAAAAAATAGTCGGGCGTTGTGGCAGGCACCTGTAGTTCCAGCTACTTGGGAGGCAGAGGCAGAAGAATTGCTTGGGCCCAGGAGTTGGAGGTTGCTGTGAGCTGTGATGCCACAGCACTCTACAGGGCGACAGCTTGAGGCTCTGTCTCAGAAAAAAACATTTTTTTAAAGGGAAGAGGAAGAAAAAAAGATGGCAGGCAGAGCATGGTGGCTCACACCTGAGAGGCCAAGATGAGATGGGAACATTGTTTGCGCCCAAGAGTTTGAGGCTGGAGTGAACTGTGATCACTTCACTTCAACCTGGACAACACAGCCAGACCCCGTCTCTTAAAAGAAAAGTGGCAGCAGATCTAAGGGATTGGGGGAGGGCTCAAAGAATGCAGGAGTGGGACAGTTGGTGGAAGTAAACTGGTTAGGAAGTGCTGTGCTTGAAAATCAAGCTTCTGGAGAATACTAGTGATGACAAAGTCTGAAGTATGAAAGTGCGCAGCCAAAGTTAGGTGAGTTAATGGAAAGTGAGGAGGTAAAGGAACAGAGAAGTCAGGATGGTTGTATGGATTGTTTGTGGAAGGCAAGCCAGGAAAACGCTGCTGTGGGAGTTCAGGACAGGAGAGGTTGAATCAATCTGATGGGTTGCAGGGGTCCTCAAACTGCGGCCCACAGGCCACATGAGGTGGTGTGATTGTATTTGTTCACGTTTTGGTTTTTTACTTCAAAATAAGATATGTGCAGTGTGCATAGGAATTTGTTCATAGTTGTTTTTTTTTTTTAAACTATAGTCCGGCCCTCCAACGGTCTGAGGGACAGTGAATTGGCCTCCTGTTTAAAAAGTTTGACGACGCCTGGTTAGAGAAAGCATCCCAAAGTGACATTAAACTAATGACTTCATTTTGAGTAGGTTCCACAGGCAGCCTCTTGTTTAGGCACCCCTGCCATGCGTAAAGAGCCACCCAGGGGCTCTGAACAGGCCTGCTCATTGAATGCCTCTAGGACCCTGTCTCTCTGGCCCTTTTACCTTTGTTGAGGAAAATTTATGGAGGCTATTGTTTTCAACTAAGCTTCCGCACTAGACTCAACAGACCAGACCAGATTAGAATGGACTCACTTGTGCTGGGTGCCCTGTAATCAAACTGAACTTTACAACAGGCCAGCTTAAAAAATAAAAACAACGTAGGGTGGCGCCTGTGGCTCAAAGGAATAGGGCTCAGCCCCACCTGTATACAGGAGGTGGTGGGTTCAAACCTAGCCTCAGGCAAAAACTGCAAAAAATACACATCAACAATTAGTCAAGCTGAGCCAGCAGGGTAAGGCCATCTGCTTTAATACTGTAAGGAAAGGAACTTTGGAATGATTGATCTGTTTTGGTTCCTTGTTTCAGGTTTCTGTGGCCTTTTTCTGCCTAAGAAGCCCACCTCTTCTGCTCAGCTTGGTGGTGCACCCTATCTACTCATAGATGGGATGCTGCTGCATTCATGCATCACTAATAAAAGCCAATTAAATCATTAAACTCAATTTGTTGAAATCTTGTTTTTTACAGCTTTTCAACACCAGACTTCTACACCCCTATTCCCTCTAGCCCTGTTCCCTCAGGGAACCACAGAAGCAGAGGGGGGCTGAAAGGCACTTTAGGATGCTTCCAAGTACTGTGGTCTGTGAAAGACACTGATTAACTTTTGCAAGAAAGCAGAGTACTGGGGCTGAGACTAGTGGCTCAAGGAGTAGGGCGCCAGCCCCATATGCCAGGGGTGGCGGGTTCAAACTTGGACCCAGCCAAAAAAAAAAAATTACAAAAAAAAAAAAAAAAGCAGAATACGTAAGTGGCAGTATATCTGGTATTGGAGAAGTTTAAAATAATCAGCCGATTAAATATAACCACAGATGCAAGAGGTCATAAGGATAAAAAGAACCCTAGGAAATACTTCAAATCTTAAAATGAAAATGCATTTCCTGCTTAGTTTTGCAGGCACTTAATAGCTTAGTAAAGTGCCCTTCTTGCCAGCTTTCTCTCTTTTATAGCCTTCCCACTGGGCTGGGAGGCAGATATTATCTAAATATGCTGAGGAGGTTCAAGTGTCTTTACAACTCACCTGACAGTTAATGCTCCCCTCAGCCCTAAGGCGATGTAAGCCAGACCTGTTCAGCAAGATGGCAAAATGTTTGCAGTTGTAAACTAACTCCACCTGGCTACGGAACTCATGATGTGAAGAATGCCTGTGCTTGGTAATTAACAGAAATTCTATATTTAAAATCTTACAGAGAAATTAGCCAGCCAGTGTGCTAGGCACCTGTAATCCAGCTACCCAGGAAGCTGAGGTGGAAGGATCATTGGTGAGCCAAGAAAACAGAGAGAAACCATGTCTAAATAAATAAATGAAATCTGAAGTTCTACATTGGGTCTTACCCACGGCAGATTTTCACCTATGCAGTATTTATCATAGTAAATTCCAAAGATCAGACCTGTACTCAGTGTGAAGGAATATACTGTTCAATTAAGTATAAATAAGCCATCATTATGCTCACACTCTCACATGTGATAATCTCAGTTTATTACTAAGGTAATTGAATATCTTATTTTGAAGTGTGTATTGATTTACTTCTTTGGGAATAGCTAGTTTGTCATTTTTCACAGGCAATAAGTTTTTGGTGTTTTATTTTTACTAAAACAGTGAAAATGGCTCTATTTCTATTAAGGGCAATAAAATATGGCAATTTTCTCGGTGTCACTAAGATAACTCCCAAGGAAAAAACATACAAATTGCTATCTGCCACTGGTGTAAATCCCCATAGAAGTGACCCTTGAGGGCGGCACCTGTGGCTCAAGGAGGAGGGCGCTGGCTCCTCCATATACCGGGGGTGGTGGGTTTAAGCCTGGCCCTGGCCAAAACTGCAAAAAAAAAAAAAAAAAAAGTGACCCTTAAAAGGATCAATGTATTAAGGCCCTTTGTATCCAGTCATTACAGATTGTAGAGATAAAGCATTAAGTATTAAAACCTCACGGCAGCCTTTTTAGTCTCAAGTCCTTTATTATTAATTTTAAATATCTACTTAATTGCTCAACTGAAAAAAAACACTTGTTTCTCTTTGTGACTTGTCAATAGTATTAGACTATTTTGTTTTTTTGTTATCTGAAAATATACCGTTTAGTAATTTTCCCATTTCTAAACATTGTGGATTTGACATGCTTTGTGGCTTTATTCATAATTATAATACAAATGCAATAAAACAAATAAAGCTAAGCCTTCAAAATCTGGGGCTAAGAACTTTTCTACAGAGCCCTTGGACATTGTAACAAAATTTCATCTGTGAATATGCATATTTTAAATCTTTAGCTTCCCATGTGGATTTTCACAGGCTCTGTGGACCCCTAAAGTTGTCTCAGGGGAGGTATGACTTAAATAAGTGAAGTTTAACTTAAGAACAAAACAACCTTTCTGAAGTTCTAGAAAACCTCACGGCAGAGAATCAGCTGTAAGTCAACTACGAATGTAAACAATGTATGGCTTTTCTTATTCCTAGGTTTAAGATTTCAAACATCACCCAGGCTCTAACTGTAGGCATCATCCTGGACACTTCCCTCCTGTTTCAGACCCTGAGTTTTGTCCAACTTCTCCATGAATGGTACCCATGCTGACTTCTCTAGACCCACCCTAGCCTCAGCCTCATGGCCTCTCCTATGAAATATATTTGCCACTTAACTGTTCTGTGATCTATTATTTCCCCTACACTGTTACCAGACCAACTACCTAAATAGTATTTTATTCCCTGTTAAAACAGAAGCTTCTAGTAGATACTCCCTTTCTTGTTATTTTGTTTGTTTGTTTTGAGACAAGAGTTTCAATCTGTCGCCCTGGGTAGAGTGCCATGGGGTCATAGTTCACAGCAAACTTCAACTCTGGCTCAAGAGATGGTGTTGCCTCAGTTTTTTGTATTTTTAGTAGAGACAGAGGGGTGAGGGAGTCTTGCTTCTTTTTGCTCAGGCTTGTCTGGAACCTTTGAGCTCAAGCAATTCACCCACCTCGGCCTCCCAGAGTGCTAGGATTATAGGCATGAGCCACTGGGGATGCTCCCTTTCTTTAAGGCTGAAGTCTAGCCACATCCTAGGTCTTCAAGGCCCTTCAAGGCCCTTCCACAAGCTAAGAACATTATCATTTTGTCTCAAAATTTCCCCTGCTTCTTCCCTGCCTCTGGCCTGTCCAGGTCTTTTAGGGTTGTTTTAAATTCTCTGTGAAGACATAACTCCAGGCTATGCTGACCATCTCCTTTGCAACCTGGGGACATTTTTCTGTGGCTGTCTTTCTTACACTTTATCAAATGCATTTTTATCTGACCATCTCTGTGAAGTACTCTTAAGATAGGTTTGCTTCAGTAATGAACTTGTGCTAGGGTGCAGGCCTGTGCAGATGGGCAAACAATGGGAATGAAGACCTGGTCCCTGCTCTCAAGGAGTTCATATTCCAGTGTGGGTGCCTAGCAAGTCACTGTTTTATTTACTTTTTTTTTTTTTTTTGAGACAGAATCCCAAGCTGTCACCCTGAGTGCCCTGGTGTCACAGCTTATAGCAACCTCCAACTCTTGGGCTTAAGCAATTCTCATGCCTCAACCTCCCAAGTAGCTGGGACTACAGGCACTGGCCACAATGCCTGGTGATTTTCTTTTTTGGTTGCAGTTGTCATTGTTGACTTAGCTGGCCCGTGCTGGGTTCAAACCCACTGGTCTTGGTGTATGTGTCATGTGCCCTACCCACTGAGCTATGGGCACCGCCCCAACTCACTGTTTTAAGGAAGTGTGGAGATTGCGTGGAGAGGGGGAATTATCAATTAGACTGAGGCAGTGTCAGGGGAGGCTTCCCTGAAAGGGTGACGCCTCCCTGATGTTACCTAGGTAAGTGGGGTAGGAAGCTAAAGATTTATAGGGCACACCAAGGAAAAGGCATTGGAGAGGGGCATGTATGGCAGCAGGAGCCATTCAGGGAACCCATGGTAACTGCATAGAACCATGTGAAGGTTTCATGAAGGAACACAGTACTAGATAGGGCTGTGGTCTGGTGTGCTAAGCTCAAGGATTTGAAATGTATCCTGAAGGAAATTCCTTGGAGCGTAGCATTATCATTAATAACAGAAACTGTTTCTGCCCCTAAGGAACTTATAGCCTAGGGTAAATAAATTCACATTCAAAGTGGAAGGGCACACTTTCTAAGTCCTCAAAATTTTTAGCAATAGCAGATGTCATCCCCTTCATCTTGAAATGTTAGACTAGATTTGAACAGTCTACAAGTGATCTTAAGACCTAATTTTCCCTCTTTTTTTTTTTTTTGTTTTTTTTTTTTTTTTTTTGTTGGTGTTGTTTGAGACAGTCTCGCTTTGTCCCCCTTGATAGAGTGCCCTGGTGTCATAACTACAGAAACCTCATTCTCTTGGGTTCAAACGATCCTCTTGCCTCAGCCTCCCGAGTAGCTGGGACTACAGGCACCTGCCACAACGGCCGCCTATTTTTAGGAGGGGCTGGAGGGTGTTTCCCTCTGACCCAGGCTGGTCTCCAACCCGTGAGCTCAAAGCAATCCACCCTCGGCCTCCCAGAGTGCTGGGATTACTGGCGCGGGCCACCACATCCGGTATTCTTTGTGGGTTTATTTCCCCCCCACTATAAGCTACCCTTAAGTGTAGATGGGAAGTCTGGAATTTTGAGGGGTATCACAAAGGCCTACAAATGTTTTTGGGAGCTACTTGTTAGGCTGCCTGGAATTTCACGTAAGTACAATATAGTATCTCCTTCTTTAGGGCTGCTTACTAAACAATAGAGGATATTATATTATCAATTATTTGATTAGTAATTATCAACCAGCATTTGCCAAGGCATTTTCTGTGTCTTGGTTGACTATCCCATCTAGGTTTCTGTATCCAAAGCACTTTAATCTTGATAAAAATGAATTATATTATCATGTGATTCTTTATCTTTATTGAAGGTTTTATGTTATACCTCTGCTTGAAAAGTTATTTGTTTCTGTTAGCCAGAGTTAAAATATGTCATTGAAGACCTTTCAACAGTAACCCATCCAAAAACTTTATGCTTGAGTTTAATTTCAGGCATAATTCTGTCAGCAATCTAACGTAAACACTAACATCTTTTCCTAGTTCAAGTCCAAATGGTAGGACAGAAGCTTACTGAATAGTTTCTTAAGCCTCCACATACTTTTGAATGACTTCTCTGCACGTTTTCATCTGGAAGGCTGCTCATCCTTTTGGAAGTAGATAAAGCAATGTTAAATAACTACATTTGATTTTGGTGGTGACAGATTTTTCTGAAAGAAACCAATAATATTGTACGTATTCATTCACCTGTGAATGGGCAAGTGCGTTGCTCTGCTGCCTGTTGAGCATTGTAGGTCAGGTCTCTTTACGCTAACGTACAAGTTCACCTTGAATAAATGGTAGGAACAGAATTGCCATGCTGTGGTCTCCCCATACAGAAGCAGAGTTGCCCTTATACCCAACCACATTGGGCACCAAATATTAAGAGAATATTGTTTTCCTTTATCCTATTCAGTTAAAAATCTCTCAGTTGTGGTTTTAACAGAGGCCCACTTCGTTAAAGTTCCCTTGAGAAAAGGAGCACCCTCGTCCCTGGGTGGGCTCGAACCACCAACCTTTCGGTTAACAGCCGAACGCGCTAACCGATTGCGCCACAGAGACCGGACTGCTCAGACCTTGCTGTGGTGCATACAGATTTCCGCGGCGGCGGCGGTGGCAGCTTTCGCCACACTGGGCGTTTCCACCCTGAGCAGACGCAGGAGGCGCGCGGCACGCCCAGGAGCCTACGAACTGGGCTGAGGCTCCGGGCAGCCCAGGTGCCGGAGGAGAGTCCTAGTCTCGGGCCGTGTGGGAGGGGATAGGCGGGGCCACTGGAGCCCGAGTGACTTCGGGTTTCTCCGGGGACAAAGCAAGCTTCTGGTGGCGGCGGGCCTTCCTGGTTGCGCGGCCAAGATTGCCTGGAGTGCGTCCGCTGCTGGAGGGAGGGAGAAGAGAGGAGGGAGAGAGTGAGAAAGGGAGGAAGGGAGAGAGAGAGGGAGGGAGGCCAGCAGGACGTAAATGCCACACGTCCTGGAAAAACCGAATGCGGTGTGGAGAAAAGTCGTGGGGATGAAAAGTCACGTCTATTTACACCCCAAACTTCAAGACAGTGTTCTCAACCCTGCTTCTGGGCTGTCACGATTGCCCTTTCTCCTTAGATATTTTTTCCCCTAATCACTTCACAACCCCATACAATTTTAATTTCGCGTGTGTCTGCCTTATGTACTGTATGTGCGTGTGTACTTTGTACATAAAAAGATTCTTGCCACCTCCTAGGAAACAATTTGCACCCCCTTTGCGGGGATGTGGGCTGTCTTGAGAATGCAAGATTTAGGGGCTTTATGGAGGGAGTGCCAATTAAAGATACCCCTTTAAGTTGGAAACGGCCAGTGAAGGCTTCTCTCTGCCTGAACTTCTGACTTTGGTCCCCTGAAAACTAGAAGAAGGATAGGAGCGTTAGCATTGTGCCAGCACCTTCACAAGGGCTAGAAAAGCACTTTCTGGCGTTAATTTTTTTCTGGGCAGCCCAATCACCAGAGCTGTTTTGGGACCGTCTCTCTTTTTCTGCTTACCGCACAGAATGAGGAATTCACGCTGGCTTTCCACATAGTAAACCCAGTCCTGTGCGTTCCATATTCCCATTCTATTTGGTCTGTGAGGGACCCTTGTTTTTCTTCTCCTCTTCCTCCTCTTCTTTCTTTTCTCGGTCCCTTTCTGTCCCCCCCCCCCCACTTTCTCTTTTCTGACCATCTTAGCCCCTTTGTAAGTGCACAGTTCAGTGACATTAAGTACATTCATATTGCTGTGCACTTATCAACGCCATGTGTTTCCACAATCTTTTCATCTTCCCAAACCGAGACTCCCTACCCATTAAAAAGTCACTCCTTATTCCTCCCTCTTCTAGCCCCCAACAGCCACCATTCTACTTTCTGTCTGAATATCTATCTAGGAACCTCATATAAATGGAATGATACCACATTTTTCTGTCTGCGACTGGCTTATTTCACTCAGCATAGTATCTTCAAGGTTCACCCATGATGTAGCATGTGTTAGGATTTCCTTCCTTTTTTAAGCTGAATAATATTCTATTTGGAGTATTTATCACATTTTATCCATTCATCCCTTAATGCACACGTGGGTTGCTTCTACCTTTGGGCCAGTGTGAACAATGCTGCTATGAACATCAGTGCACAAATACCTGTTTGAGTCCCTGCTCTCATTCTTTTGGGAACATATCCAGAATATATCCAGAAGTGAAATTGCTGAATCTCATGTTTTTCTACCTGTTGGCTGTACAGTTTTACGTTCCCACCAAATGCACAAGGGTTCCAATTTCTCCTTGTCTTTTTTTTGTTTTAAGTAAGAGCTATCTCAATGGATATAAATAAAGTGTTATCTCGTTGTTTTGCTTTGCATTCCCCTGATGATTATGTTGAGCACCTTTTCCAGACCCTTCTTTTGAATCTGGGTTTTATGGTCCTTCCTCTACTTGCTTCCTTCCAACAAGAGGCAGCTGGCCTGATGGAGGTACCCTCTGGTCGAATGTGGTGGGAAAAGGATAAGAGGGGCCTTGCCGAGTCAGACCTGTACCATGTCAGGAGAGAAGAAGGAGGAATCTTTGAGTTGGACTGTCTGAAGGTCCTGTTGTTAGGAGGTCCTGGCTTGTGTGTGCTGGGCAAACTTGGAGCCAATTATCTTTATTCTAGCTCTTCAGGGATATTTAATAGACATGATGCTTGTGAGTGGCCAATCAGTGAAGAAGAAATTCATGGTCTCTACCCAAAACAGATAATGTCTTCCAAATTGCAGGTTTAGATGTTAACTTAAACTAATTTAGTGAAAATTTGGATACATTTTCAGTTTCTTCTTGAGAGTTGTGGGAATTTCTTAGATCACACCGTGATCTCTTTTTTTGTGATTTCCCTTATAAAAAAATGCAGTGAAGTTGGGTGGTGCCTATGGCTCAAAGGAGTAGAGCACTGGCCCCATATGTTGGAGGTGGCAGGTTCAAACCCAGCCTCGGCCAAAAACTGCAAAAAAAAAAAAAATGCAGTGAAGTCTTTCAGATATATAAGAAACAGAACTTTATTTTTCTCTAATTCCATGAAATTTCTATTTTGTTTCTCTGTTCTTTAAGTGATAGAAAAATTAAATTGCTATTACATAAGAACTTATCAATTAGTATTTAAAAGCTGTTTTACAATTCAACTAAAAACAAAACAAAAATGGGACATATGGAAAAAGGAAAAATGACCCTAATCATCAGAGAAATACAACTCCAAACCACCCCGAGATATCACCTAACCAGAGTGAAAATGGCCCACAATGCAAAGTCCAAAGCAACAGATGCTGGCATGGGTGTAGAGAGAAGGGAACACCTTTACGCTGTTGGTGGAATTGCAAATTAATGCTTTGGAAAGACGTATGGAGAACCCTCAAAGAGGATTCCAAAATAGCCCTTCCATTTGATCCCACAATCCCATTACTAGATATCTACTCAGAAGAAAAAAGATCATTTTACCATAAGGACATTTGTACTAGATTACTCATCAAAGCTCAGTTCACAATTACCAACACATGGAATCAACCCAAGCGCCCATGAACCCATGAATGGATTAATAAGTTGTAGTACACGTATACCATGGAATACTATTCAGCCTTTAAAAAGATGAATAATTTACATCTATTTGTATTTACCTGATGGAGTGGAAGTATCACAAGAATGGAAAAACAAGTATCCAATGTACCCACTACTAATATGAAACCAATAGATAAACAATTGCACCCCCACATGAAAGAAAAATACAATTAAATTCAAGCGAGGTGGAGGGGAGAGGAGGGAAAGAGGAGAGGGGAGGAGGGAGGAGTATTGGCAAGCTCTCACCTAATGGGCACGACATAAAGGTATATCACACACCCCAGGGGTGAAGGGCTCAACTACAACTTGAACTTTACCTAACAAATGCAGTGTAACCTAATCATCTATACCCTCATAGTAATCTGAAATAAAAAGAGGGGGACACATAAAGAAAGTTCCCCAGAGAAAAAAATATACATGGTACAGTCATTATGTAAAACAGTATGGTGGTTCCTAAAAATATTAAAAATAGAACTGCCTTATAATCCAACAATCTCACTACTGGGAAATGAAATCGGTATGCCAAAGAGATAGCTGCACTCCCGTGTTCATTGCAATACTATTCACAATAGTTAAGATATGGAATCAATCTAAACATTCATCAGCAGATGTATGGATAAAGAAAATGTGGTATGCACACCCAGTGAAATACTATTCAGTTTGCAAAAAGGAGGAAATTCTGTCACTTGCAACAACATGGATAAACCTGGAGAACATACTAAGTGAAATAAACCTGGTACAGAAAGGCAAAGGCTGCATGATCTCATTTATGTCTGCAATCTAAAAAAGTCAAACAGAATAGAATGGTGGTTACCAGGGGCTGTGGGTAGTGACAGGGATGGAGGGGGAGGGAATGGGGAGATGTGGATCAAAAGGTACAAAGTTTTAGTTAGACAAGAGGAATCCATTCTGGAGATTCACTGTACAGCAGGGTGACTGTAGTTAATAATATTGTATTGTATACTTAAAAATTGCTAAGAGAGTAGGTCTTACATGTTCCCTAAAAAAAATGTGAGTTTGTGAGTTGATGGATATGTTAAGCAGCTTCATTTAATCATTTTGAAATATATACATGTTATCAAAGCATTACATTATACACCATTAACATATGTGGTTTTTGTCAATTAAAAATTTATGTGAGAGTCGGGTGTGGTGGCTCGTGCCTGTAATCCTAGTGACTTAGGAGGCTGAAGCAGGAGGATCACTTGAGCCCTGGAGTTCAAAGTTACAGTGAGCTATGATCCAGCCACTGCACTCTAACCTAGATGATGACAAGACCCTGTCTCTGAAAAACAAGAAAATGCATGTGACTTATATCATCATAAAAGTTTAGCCTCAATAGTAATCAAAATAATAATTAAATGAAATAAAAATTTCCTTTCTCCAAATAGCAAAGAAGAAAAAGAGAGTAAAATGCTATCAAGGGTGTAATGAGAGGGCCATTTACATAAGAATGATCAGAGTAAAGTTGGTGTATTATTTCTGGATGGCAATGTGGTAATATAAACATTAAATGATGTGCATACCCTGTCATTTTAAAAATTCTATGTTAGAAATCTATTCTAAGGAAATAATTGGGTTTGTGATGAAAGTTTTAACATATTATGTGATTTAATATAATCATAATTTACATCGTTACAGTATTATTTATAATAGTAATAAATAGGAAACAATCTAAATGTCTAGCGACAGAAGAAAATGATATATAAATTGTGGTATATTAGAAAATAGAATATATTATGTAGACATAAAATAATACTTTCAAAGAATGTTTAAAAACATATGGTTATGATAAATTGTAAAGTATAAAAAGGTAGGATACAGAACCATATACTCATAAAAATAATACTTTTAAAGAAATTTAACAGCATAATTATGATAAAATGTTAAGTTCAAAGGTAAGATGGGGAATGGAGAACTATATAATCATGACAATTCATAGTTGCACAGTTCTTTCTATATACTGGCAATGTTAGAATACTATATACCTCATTTAAGTTCATAGCAACACTTTGTGTCAGATACTCCAATTTTATACGTGAGGGAATGTGGACAGATAGCACTTTGTTTAAGGTCATGAAGCTATGGCCCCTGTGGCTCAAGTGGCTAAGGTGCCAGCCACATACACCTGAGCTTGTGGGTTTGAATACAGCCTGGGCCCACCAAACAACAATGACGGCCGCAACCAAAAAAATAGCTGGGCATTGTGGTGGGTGTCTGTAGTCCCAGCTACTTGGGAGGCAGAGGCAGGAGAATCACTTGAGCCCAGGAATTGGAGGTTGCTATGAGCTGTGATGCCACGGCACTCTACCCAGGTGACAGCTTGAGGCTCTGTCTCAAAAATAAATAAATAAATAAGTAAATAAATAAATACATAAATAAATAAGGTAATGGAGCTAGTGTGTGGTAGGGGCCAGGTTCTGGGCTGGGGAGTGGATTCAGGCTCCAGAGGCCTCGCTTGCAACAGAACCCACACTGCCTCTCATCTTGTATATGTGGTGTGAGCCCCAGTTGTGTGTGTTTGAGGGGTGGGTGCTGGGGCGTTGCTGTGCACATGTGTAGTATTTGGAAAATTGTTTGAAATGTTATTAGTGTTTATCTCTGGGTGGTGATTTTTATTTTCTTCTTTACCCCTTTCTAGAATTTCCTCAAATGCTTGAAGAAGGTAGTCCTTTTCTGGGGTTGGGCTGAGAGGTAGCAGCGGTTTCCCTAAATTACAGATAGAGGGTGGTAGGTGGTTATGCTCTGTCTGGGGCACAGGAATGCCTGTGTTTGTGCACGGAGGGGGCTTTGACAACCATGGTGGTTGTCATGCTGGTCTCTCTTCTCCAACTCTTTCATCCATCTGAGAAAAGGGGTCTGTGGAACATGTGTCTACTCCTGTGGGGAATTTTATAATATGTTAATCTTCAATGTTAAAGTTACTTACACTTAAAAAGAATTGGTGTACTTGAGATTGGAGGTGACCTCTACTCCTTTATCAGACTTTATGCTTTACCTGATTTCAGGTTATACTATAAATCTATAGTGGTCAAAACTGCTTGGTATTGCATAAATATAGAGACATAGGCCTATGAAACAGAAATAGAGAATGTGGAGGTGAAACCAGCCTGATCTTTGACAAAGTAAACAAAAGCACACCCTGGGGAAAGGAATCCCTATTCAATAAATGGTTCTGAGAGAAATGGTTAGCCCCATGTAAAAGACTGAAACAGAACCTGCACCTCACATTGCTTACAAAAATTAACTCAAGATGGATGAAAGATTTAAGTCTAGGGCACAAAACTATAAAAATCCTAGAAGAGGCTTGGCACCTGTAGTTCAAGTGGCTAGGGCATCAGCCATATACACTGAAGCTGACAGGTTCGAACCCAGCCCGGGGCACCAAACAACAATGACAACTACAACCAAAAAAATGGCCAGGCATTGTGGTGGGTGCCTGTGGTCCCAGCTACTTGGGAGGCTGAGGCAAGAGAATCACTTAAGCCCAAGAGTATGAAGTTGCTGTGAGCTACGATGCCACAGAACTCTACCCAGGGCAACAGCTTGAGACTCTGTCTCAAAAAAGCAAAAACAAAACAAAAAATCCTAGAAGAAAGTGTGGAAAAAACCCTTAATCTTATCAGCCTAGGGAAAGAACTTATGAAGAGATCCCATTGGCGATTGCAGCAACAATAAGAATAAATAAATGGGACCTGATCAACTTTAAAAAAGGGCATAATCAACAACGCAAAGAGATGACCTTCAGAATGGGAGAAGATATTTGCATGCTACTAATATGGCAAAGGCTAATAACCAGAATTTACAAAGAACTCAAGCAAATCAACAGGAAAAGAGCAAACAATCCCATTGAAAACTGGGCAAGAGACATGAATAGAAACTTTTCTTTCTTTTTTTCTTTTCTTTTTTTTTTTTTTTGTTAAGACAGATTCCTACCCTATGCCCTGAGCAGAGTGCAATGGCATCATACCTCACTGTAACCTCAGACGTGGGCTGTGATCATCCTGCTGCCTCAGCCTCCAGAAGCTGCTGGGATTACAGGTGCTCGCAGTGGCCTGGGTTTTCTTTTAATGAGTTGGGGTCTCACTCTCGCTCAGGCAAATCTTGAACTCCTGAGTTCAAGCAATTCTCCTGCCACAGCCTCCCACAGTGCTGGGATTACAGGTGTGAGCCACCACACCCTGCAATAGAAACTTTAATACTGAGGATAAACAAATGGCCAATGAACACATGAAAAAAATGCCCATCATCTCTCATCATTAGAGAAATGCGAAGCAAAACCACTTGAGATATCATCTAACCCAGTGATAATGGCCTGCATCACAAGGTCCCGAAGCAACAGATGCTGACATGGGTGTAGACAGAAAGGAAGGGAAAACTTGTGCACTGTTGGTGGGACTGAAAACAGTACAGCTTCTATGGAAATAAATATGGCTATATATATATATTTGTATATATATATATATATATATATATATATATATATTTGTGTGTATATATATATATATATATATATATATATATATTTTTTTTTTTTTTTTTTTTTTTTTTTTTTCCAGTTTTTGGCTAGGGCCAGGTTTGAACCCACCACCTCTGGTATATGGGATGGGGCCAGCGCCCGACCCCTTTGAGCCACAGATGCCACCCAAATATGGCAATATTTTAAAGAACTAAAAGTACATGGACCATTTGATCTTATAATACCATTGCTAGGTATCTACTCAAAAAAAAAAAAAAAAAAAGACATTTTACCATAAGGTAAAATAGCAGCACAAGTCACAATCACAAAGATGTGGAAATAACCCAAGTGCCCTTCAACACATGAATGGATGAGTGAGCTCATGTACCATGGAATACTATTTGGCCATTAAAAAGATGGTGATTTTGTATCTTTGTAACAACCTGGAAGGATCTAGAGAACATTTTCCTAAGAGAAGTATCATAAGAATGGAAAAATAAGCATCACACGTACGCAATACTAAACTAAAACTGGCAGAGTAACAACTGCATGCTCACATGAGAGAAAAACCCAAATTCAAGTAGAAGAGAGGGAGAGAAGGGACTGCACAAGTTCCCACCCAACAGGTACTTTACATGGGCATATCGCACAGTTCTTGAGTGAAGGACACAACTACAACTCAGATTTGTATCTTACAAAAGAAATCTATGTACCCTAATCATATGTACCTTCATTTTAAGATGAAATTAAACAAATTTTAAAAATACCACTTTGTCCTAATTTTTTATTTATTTTTTTTTGAGACAGTCTCACTTTGTTGCCCTCGGTAGAGTGTTGTGGCATCATAGCTCATAGCAACCTCCAGCTCTTGGGCTTAGTTGATTTTCTTGCCTCAGCCTCCCGAGTAGCTGGGATTACAGGTGCCTGCCACAACACCTGGCTATTTTTTTGTTGTTGTTGTTGCAGTTTGGCTGGGCCAGGTTTGAACCTGCCACCCTCATAATATGGGGCCACCACCCTACTCACTGAGCCACAGGTGCTGCCCTAATTTTTTTCTTTTTTACAATGAATTGTTTTCACTTGGGTAGGATAACCCAACCTATAGGAGACTATTAAGACTTTTTTTATTTTTAAAAGAAAGCTCTTATGAATATATTATCAAATATTTATTTATTTATGGAGATAGGGTCTCACGCTGTCACACCCAGGCTGAAGTGTGGTGGCAGGATCGCAAGCTCACTGTAACCTCGAATTCCTAAGCTCAAGTGATCCTCCTGCTTCAGCCACTCTAGTAATTGGGACTACAGGTGTGTGTCACCACACCCAGCTATTTTAAATTTTTTCTTTTGTAGAGATGGGAAAGGGTCTTACTACGTTGCCTAGGGTAGTCTGGAACTCCTGGCTTCAAAAGGGACTCTCCCACCTTGGCCTTCCAAAGTGCTAGATTAAAAGCATGAGCCATTGCAACCAGCACCATCAAATATCAAATAGATTTTGGGTCAAATGACAGCCAGCCTTGACTGAATTTAACAGAGGAACTGGGCTAGATGCTTCAGGGATCTCCCTTCAGTTCAAGACTCTCTGAGACACTGTTCCCGCCTGCAGGTCACTTTATTAGTCCACTTGGAGAAAAAGGACATATACAAAAAAGTTTCATAGCAGTAAGTAGCAACTGAGTGGCACCAGTGGTAAATGTTTTAGGAGTCTGGGCTGGGAACAATCACGAAACAGCAATCAACCCAGAATCCACGGATCTGTGAGTTTTGGACTGATCCTTGAGAGGACCCTTTAGTGGTGAGGAGGAGAAAGAACATGGCGTGAATGGTTGGGCATAAGTACAGGAGGTACTGAGGTAGAGGATTTAAAGCTAATCTGTGACACAGTATGAGCACCCTTGAATACCAGGCTGGAAAATCTGCCTTATGATCAATATTATTCATAATCATGGAAAATTTCCATGGCCTAAACACTCATCCAAGGGATAATGTATAAACAACTACAGTATCATTTATTCAAGGTGCAGGCAGGATGCAGTAAACATTTTGAACAGAGGAGAGACTTGATAACAGCAAGGTTTTGAGGAAGTTAATGAGAATGCAAAAATCAAGCAAAATAATTGTGTACAGCAGGCTTGGCGCCCTTAGTTCAATGAGTAAGGGTGCTGGCCACATACACTGAGGCTGGCTGGTTTGAGCCCGGCCTGGGCCTGCTAAACAACAATGAAAACTGCAAACAAAAAATAGTTGGGCGTTGCCGGCGCCTGTAGTCCCAGCTACTTGGGAGGTCGAGGCAAGAGAATCACCCAAGAGTTTGAGGTTGCTGTGAGCTGTGACACCATAGCACTCTACCGAGGGTGACATAGTAAGACTGTCTCAAAAAAACAATGTGTACAGCAAATAAAGCTTAGTGATGACAGTTACTATCAAAAGTCACCTGGGAGAAGAGCTGTTGGTTACATCCAGGAGGCGGTGAAAGTGGAGTAGTAGGGGAAGTCTTTACCCCTCTGTCTTCTGAGTCTAACCTCCAATGTGGCTCGCAGACAGCAGAGGTTTCCAGGCTGGCAGGCCGGAACCTGACGTCCCCATGGAATCCTCTGATGCCACAATGAGTCAGATTTATGATTTACAACAGTGATTTTCATCTGGTGTGCAGCAGCACACCCATGTGCCGTGAGAGGATCTTAGGTGTGCTGCAAAAAATTTTTAAAGATCATTAATTAAATTATTTTTGAAAGAAGTTCAAAGTGCAGTAAGTATATCCTTTTTTAATCTTCTTTTTTTGTATGAACATGATTAAAGTGTGCTACGAAAGTTTAACTATAGGTTCAAGTGTGCCATGAGATTAAAAAAGGTTGAAAAGCACTGATTTACAAGATTTTTTTTTTTAATGAGACAGAGCCTCAAGCTGTTGCCCTGGGTAGAGTGCTGTAGCATCACAGCTCACAGCAACCTCCAACTCCTGGGCTCAAGTGATTCTCCTGCCTCTGCCTCCCAAGTAGCTGGGATTACAGGCACCTGCCGCAATGCCCAGCTATTTTTTGGTTGCAGCTGTCTTTGTTGTTTGACGGGCTGAGGCTGGATTCGAACTTGCCAGCTCAGGTGTATGTGGCTAGAGTCTTAGCCACTTGAGCCACAGGCGCCGAGCCACGAGAGTCTTTAAAAAAGCAAATCACAGAGATGCTACTTCAAAGGTTGTCTTAGGGATTTCCCACAGAAGTATACAGAGTGCTAGCTGTTCTTTTGCTGACCTAAACAAGAAAGCCCACCGGACCTAGGGCCTTGCTCCTGTTTCTGGAGAGATGAGGATCTCATGAAGACCTCTCAGGGTGACATAGTACATAGTGAGACTCTGTCTCAAAAAAAAAAAAAAAAAAAGATAAGGGCCTCAATCCATGTTGCTGCAAAACATATAATTTCATTCTTTTTTACATCTGAATGATATTCGAGTGTGTGTATTTACCACATTATTTTTTTTTTAAATTTCAGATTAACATGAGGTTACAAACAATTAGGTTACCTTGTTTGAATTTGTTAGGTAAAGTCCCTGTTGTAGTCGTGCCCCTCACCCAGGAGGTGGGCCACGTGCCCTTACACTGTGCCTGTTAGGTGAGAGCACCCCAATCCTCCTCCCCTCTCCTTCCTAGCTCCTCCCCCATCCCCCAGCTTGAATTAATTTTTTCTCTTGTGATATATCACTTTTTTTATCCAGTCCTTCACTGATGGGCACTTAGGTTGATTCCATATTTTAACTATTGTAAATAGTGCTTCTATAAATATACAAATGCAGGTCCCTTTTATATATATATTGATTTTTTTCCTTTGGGTAGGTACCCAGGAGTGGGATTGCTAGACTGTATGGTTTTTAGTTCTTTGAAAAATCTCTATACTTGTTTTTTATTTGTTTTGTTTTGTTTCATTGAGACAGAGTCTCACTTTGTTGCTCATAGCAACCTCAAACTCTTGGGTTCAAGCAATCCTCTTGCCTCAGCCTCCCAAGTAGCTGGGACTATAGGCCCCTGCCACAGGCCCTGCTATTTTTTGAGATGGGGTCTCACTCTTGCTCAGGCTGGTCTCCAACTCCTGAGCTCTGGCAATCTACTCACCTCAGCCTCCCAGAGCGCTAGGATTACAGGAGTGAGCCACTCCATCCGTCTCTATACTGTTTTTTGTAGAATTACACTAATTTACATTTCTACCAACAGTGTATGAGATTCCCTAGCCAATATCTGTTCTTTTTTGTCTTTTTAGTAGTAGCCATTCTGGTAAGTGTTAGGTAGATATCTCAAGGTATTTCTGTAATGATTAGTGATGTTGAATACTTTTTCATATGATTCTTGGCTATTTGTCTTCTATTGAAAAATGTCTATTTATGTCCTTAGCCCATCTTTTTTAAAATTAATTAATTAATTTATTAAATCATAGCTGTGTACATTGATATGATCATGGGGCATCATACACTAGCTTCATAAACAGTTTGACACATTTTCATCACACTGGTCAACACAGCCTTCCTGGCATTCTCCCAGTTATTGTGCCAAGACATCTACACTCCACATCTACCAAGTTTCACATATACCCTTGTAAGATGCACCACAGGTGTAATCCCACCAGTCCCCCTCCCTCCACCCACCTCCCCCCTCCCTCCCCTCCCCTTCTCCCTTCCCCTTATTCTTAGGTTGTAACTGGGTTATAGCTTTCGTGTGAAAGCCCTAAATTAGTTTCATAGTAGGGCTGAGTACATTGGGTACTTTTTCTTCCATTCTTTTTTTTTTTTTTTTTTAATATTTATTTATTTATTTATTTATTGTGGAGAAGGGGCGGGGAAAGAAGGCGGAGAAAGAGGTGTGTGACAGGGTTTTTCTTCCATTCTTGAGATACTTTACTAAGAAGAATATGTTCCAGCTCCATCCATGTAAACATGAAAGAGGTAAAGTCTCCTTCTTTCTTTAAGGCTGCATAATGTTCTATGGTGTACATATACCACAATTTATTAATTCATTTGTGGATCGATGGGCGCTTGGGCTTTTTCCACGACTTAGCAATTGTGAATAGGGCTGCAATGAACATTCTGGTACAAATACCTTTGTTATGATGTGATTTTTGGTCTTCTGGGTATCTAGTAGAGGAATTACAGGATTGAATGGCAGATCTAGTTTTAGATCTCTAAGTGTTCTCCATATATCTCTCCAAAAGGAATGTATTAATTCGCATTCCCACCAGCAATGCAAAAGTGTTCCCCTTTCTCCGCATCCTCTCCAACGTCTCTGGTCTTGGGATTTTGTGATATAGGCCAATCTCACCGGAGTTAGATGATATCTCAAAGTAGTTTTAATTTGCATTTCTTTGATGATTAAAGATGAGTATTTTTTCATATGTCTGAAGGCCGTGCGCCTTAAATAGCAATGCATAGTAAATGGCTAGATATGTCACATATGATAACACTCTTTCTACACCTGCTGGGAGTTATTTGATTAAGTTATTCTCTTGTTATGCTTGGCTACTCCTTCTATGACTAATTAATAACAATGACAAGCCTAAATTAAATACTTTTTCTAGTATTTCATTCTTTGTAATATTTTAATGGAATTAAAATAAGAAAAGGAAAAAAAAAAAAGCATGTTGACTAGTCAAAATCAGACATTGCTGTGTTTTTTCCCATGAAGTGCAGAGTAAGAATGAATGGACAAAAGGAAGCAGGATGGAAGTGAAGCCCTCTTCATTATATCTGAGAGGAGCACTTGGCCCCTCCATGTGTAATTAAAGCTAACTATGTTCAGATACAATTAAGAGGCAGTCATTATGACCATTAATGATCTAATGTTAATTCAGGCATCCAGAATATTCTAGCTAGGGTATAGCTCAATGAAGCTTTAAGCAAAGAACATAGACAAGGAGGTTTGCAATGCTTTGAGGATTTAAATTTTAGAACATAGGCCGGGCATGGTAGTTCACACCTGGAATCCCAGCACTCTGGGAGGCCGAGGGGGATGTATAGCTTCAGCTCAGGAATTCAAGACTAGCCTGAGCAAGAGCAGGACCCTATCTACACTAATAATAGAGAAACTAGCCGGGCTAGGCATAGTGACAGGCACCTGTAGCCCCACCTGCTGAGGATTGCTTGAGCCCAGGAGTTTGAGGTTGCTGTGAGCTCTGATGCCATAGCATTCTACCCAGGGTGACAGAGTAAGACTCTGTCTCAATAAATACATAAATAAATTTTAAAAGATAAAGAGGAAAGATTAAGATCTGCGTCAGGGCTACACACAGGCTCTGCTGCTGAGTAAAAGGTGCATATCTTTATGTCTGACTATCAGGGTCAGACAACATGAAGCATTTACCTATTAGCTCCACCTAGGCCAGTGGTTTTTAAACCATGTTCTTTGGAGCTCTGTGTCATTTTTTTGAGCATTGCTTATGGAGACAATTCAATAATTTGTCATGGTTCTAGAAAAAGGTCTCCAAGAATATTTGGGGTCTCTTTAGGGATGGTTCAGAGAGAGGCTGAGTGAACAGAGCTGTGGTTCTATAACTAGTCTCTAACAGAGCAAGACTATGTAACTTGATTTTGAGTGGTATTCCATGAATGATCTCATTTCAAAATAAAGTTCTGCTACTAATGTATGTTAGAGTAGTGCACCTGGCTCTTTTTTCTTTAGTTGTTCAGGTCTCAGCTTGAATATCATCTCTACAGAGAGAATTTTTCTAACCCTTCCCCTACCCAAGACATCATTTCCTTTAGAATGCTCTTTATCTCCTTCTTACCTTTCACCAAAACTTTAATTGCTTTTGGCTGTTCCTTCGCATACTTTTGAATTGTCTGGCTCCTGTGCAGACAGGAAGCTCTGTTAGAGCGGGTATCTTACTTTCCTTGATGTTGGCCACGTCCCCTGAACCTTGCATTGTGTCTGACACATGGTAACTTCTTAGTCAATTTGCCATGAAGATGGGAATGAATGAGTAAATGTGATCCCAGCTGTCTTCACCCTCCAGGCATGGCTGATTATGTCTGCATACCAGGAAGGAGAATTCTTTCCTATTCAATAACCTACACAGGGAGCATTCTGGGCAAGAACAGTGTAAGAGGACAGTCAAGTCAAGGTACTGATATTTAGTTCAATTTTGCCCCATTTAAACACTTTGCTCTTCTGCCTGCAGGTCTACTTCCCATAAGATGCTATGGTATGTGCACACGCATATGCCCGCTGAAAGGCATAATTTTACAGATAGTCAAAACAACATATTTTATTCAGATTATCCATACCACCTGGGGTGTAGTTACAGGGGTCCTCAAACTGTGGCCCGTGTGCCACATGAGGTGGTGTGATTGTATTTGTTCCTATTTTGTTTTTTTACTTCAAAATAAGATATGTGCAGTGTGCTTAGGAATTTGTTCATAGTTTTTTTGTTTGTTTATTTTTGTTTTTTAAACTATAGTCTGGCTCTCCAACAGTCTGAGGGACAGTGAACTAGCCCCCTGTTTAAAAAGTTTGAGGACCCCTGCTATAGAACATTGTGGAATAAATGCTAAAGAATTGGAAAATATATTTGCCAGAAACCAATGAAACTGGCTATCTTGCTGCAGGAGTAGCCCCTGTGGTTTCATGTCTGACACAAGTTAAGGTGAAATAAAGGAAGCGTAAGTACCCATCCTGAGGCTCCCTCCTAATCCCTTCTTGTCACTCCTGTCACCAGGGACTCAGGGTCTCTAGTTGCTTGTGATTCTGTGTGTAAATTTATGATTCTTAACTTAGAGACATTGATAATGACCTTGAAAAAAGGGGGAGGGGGGACAAAAAAGGGATAGTGAGTAGACTGTAACATAACCTTACGAGTTAAACCAAGTCTCCTTGAGAAGTACCCTGTCAATTCGGGCTTGGCTGGATGGTTGGGAAGTACTTGTGACAGTCAATCTTTTCCTTTTATTAAAAAAATAGATTTTATTTTTTTATTAAAAATGAACGACTATGGTTTATCAACAGGAGTTGTATCCTTCATTGTTATTGTTATTTTCTTCAATACACCTACTACTTTCAACTCTTTTCAGGTCTTTGAACATCAAGTAACCAAATAATAAACTTCCCTCAAAGTTTGATTAAATTTTCAAAGTAACTATAAAAGATTTTGATAATCTAGGGCCTGAATTAACTTAGGAGAAATCAAATAGGGTTTTTGAATCCCATCAATAAATAAGGGCTGTGGATAATTGATCATCTGAGCTGCTAATTGTTCCTGTGTGAATGGCGTCTAACCTCAGCTGATATACTGGTAAGTAATCAGTTGGGGGTATGTATGGGTGGTGCATATTTGCCCCTCGATAGAAAGGCAAATAAAGCTTCCATTCCACCCCATAGTATGAGGCCCCTTAGGTATAAAACTACAAGGCTAAGAGTCAGGAGTCAGGCTTCAATTTATTAAAACAAAAAACAAACCACTACCAGCCAGTGAACCAAGAGGCCCAAGTGTTAGACACAGGGGAATATTACAAAATGGAAAGAGGTGCAGGGTGCTAAATGAAATCTTTATATAGAAAAATAGAAAATACATCTAATAATGTCAGTGGCTTTTAAATGCCCTGCAGGAAGTATTTTCAGTGTAAATTTTCCTCACCAGATTGTACATTCCAAGGTAAAGGATATTATCTCCATACACAGAAAAGTGAAATGAATTGCCCCATACGCAGTAAATAAAAGATAAGAATACTAAAAAATGTTAAGTTACAAAACATAGTCTGAATTATCGTGGAACTGCGAAGCTGGATAATTTTTAAGGACCGCTAAAATTCCAGATCCCTTCCCAAGATTCCTGGGAATTCCCAAGAGGTGATGTCCTTGCAGACTTTCTGCCTCAGACCCTGCCAGGGGTCCTCAAACTATGGCCCCCGTGCCACTTGAGGCGGTGTGATTGTATTCGTTCTCATTTTGTTTTTTTACTTCAAAATAAGATATGTGCAGTGTGCATAGGAATTTGTTCATAGTTTTTTTGTTTTTTTTTTAAACTATAGTCCAGCCCTCCAATGGTCTGAGGGACAGTGAACTGGCCCCCTGTTTAAAAAGTTTGAGGACCTCTGCAAGGGGTCTGGGGTTTGTGTTAGGAAGGAGGGATGAATTTGGAGGTATTTCTCTCCAGTAGAAATGGAGGCTAGAATATAGAAACATTATTCATTCATATATATATGAATTTTTTTTTTTATTGAGACAGGCCTCAGACCCTTCATGTGTGTTCTTATGGTAACCCCTAGGAGGTTCAGTTCTCTCACTATTTGCAAAAAATCTCAGGTGAATCATTTGGCCAGATTGGTTGATGTCAGTGGAGCCCTAAATTTCTGAATTTCCTTTTATTTTTGTCTCACTTTCTGTATGACTGGTGTTCACTACAGAACTGAAAATGAGAAAATGTCTCATCAGATGAGGTTTGTGATTATATTTTGTGGCTAGTTATGTATTTTAAGTTAAAAGTAAATAAGAGATAAGTAAGGAAAGGGATTGTACTTTTCCTGAGAGGAATTCCAGTGGGTAAAAAAACATCATCTCCTGCTCATCACAATGTTATTATACAAAATATAGATGTGGAATCTTATAGAACAGTGCATACAAGGGGTCAGTTATAAATAAATTTTTATCAAACTCAAATTAACTTTTTTATGTTTAGAGATGTCTTAATAATACTTTCATTAATGAATTCATGTATTCATTGACTATTTAAAGCCTATGTAAAGTAGATGTGGAAGAAATTCACCCTTTTTTCTTGTGCCATTACTATAAGGATAAATGAAGGCTATTGTCAATTTTCCTGCACTTACCAGCACTAGAAAATACTATTGAAAATCATTTTGAAAATTTTATGGGTGAAAATTATGGTTTACAGTGGTTTAATTTGTATACCTTTGAATTCTAGTGCACTTAACCCCTCTCTGAATTATGCTTATTGGCTATTTCTGTTTCTTCCCTTGTGAAATGCCTGGTCATGTTTTTTATCAATTGTTAATTGGAGTCTCCGCATTTTTCTTTTTGATTTATAATAATTCTAGGTCTATAAATAGTGTTTATTTGTCTTGTTTTACAAACAGATTTTTTCAATTTATTGTTTGCTTTTTAATTTCAATTTTATTTCTTTTGGATTGCTTCCTACAATGATAAATGGAAGGCCATTCTCTTTCCAAAATCATGTAAATATTTTAGATACATTTGCTCCTAAGAGTTTCATTTTTTAATGTTTAAACTTTTTTGTGGATGTGAAATGATCTCTTCAATTGAATTTGAAGTAAATGTCTAACTTTGTTTTCATAGTGAATAGCTGTTTATTCTAACAGTATTTGTTTTACAATCCATCCACGTTTTACCTTATGATATTATTTGAACAATACCCTTCATTAACAAATGGATGCATGTTTTCACCACTAATATTATTTCTATCTTTAGCTTATTTTAATTAATTTTGATTTTCATTAAAGCAATAGGAATATATAGTTACAAAATCAAATAGCATGACATGGCATAAAATATAAATAATGTTTCCATATTCTAGCCTCCACTTCGGCTGGAGATGAATACCTCCAAGTTCATCCCTCCTTCTTAAAACAAACCCCAGTTATTTTGAAGCCCATGTATTTGGCATTTACAACCTCTCTCTTCCACTTCTGTGATATAATTATCAAGTAATCTCAAGTCACTCTTATTTCAGTAAAGATTTTTGCACCTTAAGTATTGTTTTTCTGTTCACCACTTTACCTCCCAATGTTTTTAATAATTTTGGTACCTACAGAGATAATGCACATATTCTCTGGATTTTCAATTTTTTGATCTCCCCCATCAAGTGCTCCATTCTAACTCAGTTCTAACTTCTCTGGTTACAGCCTAGATTTTGTCATCACCCACACTGATGCAAACTCCAAAATCCCACTGTCACATCGCTGAGCTCTCTCATCACTATCTCCTGTCACATCCATCAGTAGGAAAATGATCAAAACCGCAGCAATCTCCAGGTGCGTTACATTCTACTGTCACATATACAACAAACTCTGAGAAGATTGACAATAGATCTTTCTATGCCCCAAATAAAGAACATCTCTAGGAATACTATTGAGTAAAACTATTAAGTGACCAGAAAATATCTGCAGTATGAAAATATTTATGAAGAAAGGAGAAAATTCATAGTATACAACTATATCTGTATCATCTATGTCTAGATATAATTATATACAGTTACCTGTCCTCATCTATATCCATATATTCCTGTCTCCCTATCAGTTGTATAGAATAAAAATGTAAAGCATAAAAATTTCTAGATAGAGATAGATGGCTATCTATAGCTATCTGTAGCTCTATCTATCTATCTATCTATCTATCTATCTATCTATCTATCTATCTATCTATCTATCTCTATGTCTAGTGCTGTTTATACTAAGTTTTTTTGGGTTTTTTTTGCAGTGTTTAGCCAGGGCCGGGTTTTGAACCCACCACCTCTGGTATATGGGGCCAGTGCCCTACTCCTTTAAGCCACAGGCACTGCCCTACACTAAAAATTTTTAATGCATTTTATGGTTACTTCATATTCTCACTCCCTAATATGCTCTGAAGATTTTCATACTGGTATAGAAATAACTATTGTTTACTGTCTGTAGTGTACTACACTAAGGATATAATACACTGAGTTGGTTTCTTTTGTTTGTTTTTACCATTTTCCTATTGCTAGACATGATAGAATGCGATGGCAAGAGATTGATTTAATGGAATTGTCACTGGTAATGACAAGTCTGTATCTATATCTACATCAATATCTACATATTTATAATCATAGAAAATGGTCTAGAAGGATTCACAATAAACTGTTGGTTACCTCTGGCAAGAAAAGGGTAATCCTCTCCTTGATGATCAAGAATAAGGTCATTTTCCATAACACAAGGAGTTTAATTTTTAGATTACATATTTGTGTATTATTCCTATAATTAAAAATAAAAATAAATACTTTACATTGCATCTTGTATTTCCCTTCAAAATTATAATTAATTATTGATTGATAGTACATTTAGTTTGCAAGCTAACTAAGCAAGAAGAAGAGATATTATTACAATATTAATGTTTAGGAATGTGCAATTTCTCTCCATTCATGTATGGGTTGCTTTATACCCTTCAGGAAAATCGTTAGCTTTCATTATACATCTGTATATTCTTATTACGTTTATTCTGACGTATTTTAAGTGTCAATTGTTATTGCCAAGGGGCTCTATTCCCCATGATATTTTATAACAGATTACTTAGTACAGTGAATCAATCAAATAAACGATATATAATTAGCACTCTAAAGTTCTATTTATTTTTGGTTGAATCAATTTGTCAAAGTAGATAATTGTATCCTTATGGCCTATCATGGCACTCAACCCCTGTGAAACCCAATTTCTTCTGATCTTTAAAGTCGGACAATTGATGTATTCACTATGGGTTTGTCATAATGATTAAGTGACCTTACACTACACTTAAAATGGTCCCCAGCACAAAGCAAATACGAGGTAGGTGTGAGAAGTCATTTGTGCTGTGATTGTTACTATTGTATTCTTGCTGAGATTCAGCATCCAGCACGTTTCTCAGTCTTCTTTTCTTAGGATCGAAATGTGTCCCATCTCATATCATCCTTCTGCTCAGTCCTTTATCCAGTGCATTTTGTTATAACCAGAATTCGTTGGGGTGGTTTTGCCAAGACAGGAGTCCCTTCACTCTGCACAGCAGCCATTTCCCTTGCAAGCATCAAATCACCAAAATATTTATTGGTTCTTTTTTCACTTCTTGCTTTCTTGAACCACATCTTCCATGAATTCCTCACTGTCTCTGAGTGTAGACGACACTCTTTCGTTGCTGCCAGGGCTGTTTGCACTCCTCCCCTGTGCCATTATTTTGGTCACTTCAGTTGGCATTTGTAGGAGCTGAGTAATTTGATCGTGTGTCCTCATGCTCATCCGGGACCAAACTTGCCTCTCTTCTTTTTACTCCCTAACTCCTGACTTGGCTCCGTTCTTAGATGCTTTCCTTATGTACTTATGCATATGGGGTTCCTCTCCTCCCCCACCTCTTTTCCTCTTCATGTATGATAAGTAAGGATATTTAAAAATTTCACACATTTTCTATTCAGAAAGGTTTATACGCAAGCACTGTCAGAAGCACACTCAAGGTAAAGCTTCTAATTAACACCCAAGTAGAAATCTCTTGTGTGTCTCATTCTGTGCCAAGAGAAATCAATCAGTGGTTAGACAAGGAAATAGGAAGGATCAGTCTGAGAGCAAACTCAGTCTTCTTCTCAGTTATAATAACTCCTTGTCTCTCTGTGAGTTGTGCTTCACTAAAATTAAATTTTAGTAGCTACAAGCAATAATTATTTAATTCATATCTGTAAAAGAAAAATTTATTATTGATAAAATATATTTTCCTCATAATCCTTCACTGACATTGCTAATGAATTACTTTGGATGAAAAAAAAAAAATTAAATCACATTCAGGGAATCACTATTGGAGTGGCATTTGATGCTTTGAGTAACTCGGTGGAAGAATTTCCTGAGCTCTACAACATAAAGCTGCTGGGGAAGAAATTTCACACACGATTCCATTTTTCAAGCATCATAATAAAAAGGTAAATTTGTACAGGAATCAAATCAAAAGTTACCCAAAAGCCTCTGTTTGATGGACTAGATAAGGAAACCACATGATTCCCAAATATCTAAGACTCTTAGTCCATAAAGGAATGGAAAATTTGGATTGTTCTAGGATTCAAAATTCCCTGGCACAGAGTTAAAACGTACTTGGAATAGGCTTATAAAAAATGTGTTTAGTCTAGAAATGTTATTTAAAAACAAAGTGGCATTTTGCTCATAAAGTTTGCCAAGGGCAAAGGATCTTCTGAAGCACTTGTTTCCTTTCATCTTCTTCTTTCCCTGCTATTGCTGGGGAATAAAAAAAGAAAATTCTTCTCATCTGCTAGTACAGATACAGTCCTACACATATTAGGACTTCTATCCTAGCCTAGGCTAAAGGAGGGCATTTTATCATAAAAGGTTTTCCTTCTATGTGTATTTGCTATAGCTATATCATATATTTCATGATATACATAGGTTTAAATCAATTCTAATCATAAATGCTTTAGAATTGGGTTGAGTGGAATCAGGCATCAGCTAGTCACAAATACCAGCCAAATCTGACCTCAGTTCAGAAGTCCCAAAACCAGGGGTGTCCAACCCATAGCCTGTGGGCCACACATGGCCCAGGATGGCTATGAATGCAGCCCAACATAAAATTGTAAACTTGGTGGAACTTGATCTGTGGTTCTCAGGTGTAAACTTTGTAAAAGACAACATTGCGTGACAGTGTCATGTAAAACAAACATAGGTACACCATCACTGTGTGTTCACATAGGTATACTGTCACTGCGTGTTCATATAGGTACACTGTCACACAGTGTTCACGTAGGTACACTATCACTGTGTGTTGTTCACATAAGTACACTACATGGCGTTTTCACATAGGTACACTGCTATCATGTCACATAGGTACACTGCCATCACGTGTTTGCATAGGTGCACTGTTACTGCATGTTCACGTAGGCACACTGCCACCATGTGTTCACATAGGTACATTGCCAGCACGTGTTCGCGTAGGTGCACTGCCACTGCGTGTTCACATAGGTACACTGCCACTGTGTGTTCGCGTAGGTGCACTGTCAGTGAGTGTTCACGTAGGTACATTGTCACTTTGTGTTGTTCACATAAGTACACTGTCACATCGTGTTCACGTAGGTACACTGCCACCACGTGTTCACATAAGTACACTATCACCACAAGGTCACGTAGGTACACTGTCACTGTTTGTTCATGTGTGTGGCCTCAGGTTTCAGTGAGGTGTGTCTTCTAGTGTGTCATCTTCAAAGCACAGTCAGATTGACACCATCACATGTGACATGTGCTAGTCACTTGGCAAGGCAGTGATTATCAATAATATTTCAACCTACCATTGCAAAATTAGGCCGTTAATGTTACTTAGAAGTCCAGTAAGCATTCTTTTTTTTTTTTTTTATTAAATCATACCTGTGTACATTAATGTGATCATGGGGCACCATACACTGGTTTTATAGACCGTTTGACACATTTTCATCACACTGGTTAACATAGCCTTCCTGGCATTTTCTTAGTTACTGTGTTAAGACATTTACATTCTACATTTACTAAGTTTCACAAATACCCTTATAAGATGTACCACAGGTGTAATACCACCAATCACCCTC
>CAUYPK010149441.1:0-22626 GCA_963574355.1 Loris lydekkerianus | reverse complement strand
GTAAATGTGGAATGTAAATGTCTTAACACAATAACTGTGAAATTGCCAGGAAGGCTATGTTAACCAGTGTGATGTAAATGTGTCAACCAGTCTGTGAAACTAGTGTATGATGCCCCATGATCATATCAATGTACACAGCTACGATTTAATAAAAAATAAATAAATAAAAATAAAACAACAAAAAAAATTAAAACATAAATGTATTATATATATAAAAAAAGAAAACATAAAAACATGAAATAAAAGTAGATTTATAAGACAGAAACACAATGGAGACTGAGAATAAGGAAGAATTGCTTCCCCAAATACAGGGTGTCCCCAAAGTAGACCCTAAAGTCACCATGCAAATATTCATTATAAAATGTTACAGAGAGGTGGCCAACATGTAGAAAATATTTTGTAAATAGATTATAAATTTGATAATGAATATTTTGTAAATAAAGGTACAATTAGCCACAATTCCCTATTTTTCCTATGTATGGCGACGTTAGGGGCAATTTTGGTGACACCTGCATGGAACAAATCAGTTTGGTCAATATCTATTAAGCTACACTTCTTAAGACTAGTTGGTAATGATGAAATACAAAACAAAACTGGTAACACTGCAGAATGAGTCTTGAAATCAGTGAGTGTGTGTGTCCGCGATAGTATTTATTAACTCCAATGGAAGTATAACTATTTATAGTCATTGACTTAAATGGCTTCAGTATGAAATATTTATAACAGGATTCAATCAGAATAAAGAGACTCCTCACAAAAACTTTGTTTTGAAAAGAAAAACAAAACAAAGAACAGTCTCCATTTGACTATCAAGTAGGCATAATTCACAAATGGAAGTTTCTATAATAGGTTCTTTCACAAATAAACGTATTACCAAGGCAGGGTAATATATAGGCAGGAAATGAACTACTTTTCATTCTCATAGTTGATCTTTGGAAGGATGTTTGGAGAATACTTAGAGACCTAAAAATATATTTAGTGATTTTTATGTGTTAAACCACCCTTGCATTTTCGAGTTAAATCCCATTTGACCACGGTTTATACTCCTTTTAGTGTGCTGCTGGATTTAAATTGATAGGATTTTGTTTTCTGCAGGAACATTCATGAAAGGTTTGGTCTGTAGTATTTTTTTTTTTTTTAATTTTTCTTGTGATGCTTTTCTTTGGCTTTGAAATGAAGGTAATACTGACTTAATAAAATGACATAATTTACTTCTCCTTTATTTTTGGAATATTTCATGAAGGAATAATGTTAATTTTTTAAATTAACATTTAGTTGAATTATTTAACTTTTAGTTGAATTCACTAAAGAGCAAACTTGTCCTGGACTTTTTGTTGTGAAAATGTGTGTGTGTGAATTTATTATTATTGTCATTACTAAATCAATCTCTTTAATTGTTATAGATCTATTCAGATTTTTAAAAAATTTCCTCATAGTCACTTCTGGTACTTTGTTTTTAGAAATCAATCTGGTTTCTTTAGGCACATAATTGGTTGACATAACAATTGTCTGTAGTATTGTTTAATAATACACTTTATTTCTCTAAGTGACATTCTCACTTTGATTCTGATTTTACTACTACTAAACTTCTATTTTTTTCTTTGCTCATCTGATAAAAGTTTGTCAGTTTTCTTGATTTTTTTTTAAAGAACCAACTTTTGCTTTTGACAATTTTCTCTATTGCTTTTCTTTCTTGTCTCCTGTCTCCATTTATTTATTTATTTGCCTCTATTCTAGTCTTTATTATTGCCTGCTTTCTTCTTGATTTGCATTTAGTTTGGTCCTAGTTTGCTGATTTTATGATAGAAAATTAGGTTATTGATTGATTCTTCTTTTTATGTAGGAAATTTTACAAATTTCCCTCTGTGCCCTGGTATTACAGCATTATGAAATTTTTTGTATGTCATGGCTATAGTATAATTCATCTCAATGTATTTTCTAATTTCATATGTGATCTTTTCCTAGACCATTAGTTAGTTAATAGTGCAATGGGTTTTTGCTTGTTTTTGTGAATTTTCTTTTTTACTTCTGTTATTGATTTCTATATTCTTCTCATTTTGTCCAGAGAAGGTGCTTTGTATGATTTCAAACTTTTAAATTCTACTGAAGCTTGTTTTGGGTCTAACATGTAGTCTATTTTAGAGGATGTTCCAGTATCCTTAAAAGGAATGTGTATTCTGTTGCTGTTTCTCAGAGTATACCAGATAGCAGTTAGAACTAGTGGTTTATTCTGTTGCTTAATTATTTTATCATTGTTGTTGTTAATAGTAGTATTTATTTTTCTAAAATTGATGAAGAATTGTACATATTTATGATGCACAATAAAATGTTTCAGATATGTAAACACGTGAGATGGTTAAATCAACCTAATTAACATTCACATTACCTCACAATATTTCCACTTTTCACTGTGAGAAATTTAAAATCTATTCTCTTAGAAATTGTTAACCATAATCACTTTGTTGTACAATAGATTTCCTGTGTTTATAGTTCCTGTTGAACTAAAATTTTTATAGTTTTTGACCAACATTTCACCAACCCTCTCCCAGCCTCTGATAACCACTATTCTACTTTCTGCTTCTATAAGTTCAGTTTTTTAAGATTCCTCATATAAGTTAAAATGTGGTCTTTATCTTTCTATGCCTCACTTGTTTCACCCAACATAATGTCCTTTTGGTTTATCCATGTTGTTTTAAATGACAGTATTTTCTTCCTCTTTGTGGCTGAATAGTATTCAATTGTGTATGTATTTATATATGCATACATATGTATATTTTTAAACTATTTTTCATTATATATATTTTATAACTATTTTTTATGTTTATCTTTTCATGGAAATTGATCCTTTACATTTCTTGTCTAATGTGAATAATGCCAGATTGCTCATGGGAATGCAGGTAGATATTAGACATACTACTGATTTTGCATCCTTTAAATATATATACAAAATGAAAGTTGTATTTTTATTCTTTTGATAAAATTCTATACTATTTTCCATGATGGCTGCACTAATTTACATTTCCAATAATAGTGAACAAGTTCTCCCTTTCTCCACTGCTGCCTTGATGACACTTGCTATCTTATTTCTTCTTCATAGTAGCCATTTTATGAGATAAAGTGATAACATATGTGGTTTTAACTTGCATTTCTCTGATTAGTGATGTTCAGAATATTTACATACCTGCTGGATCTTTGTATGTCTTCTTTTAAGAAATGTCTATTCATGTTTTTTTGGCCGTATTTTAATCATCCTATTTGTTTTTTTGCTTTTGAGTCATTTTACATCTTTATATACTTTAGATACTAACCCTTTGTTTGGTATAAAGATTCCAAATATATCCTCCCATTTCACAGATTGTCATGTATACAGATGCTCCTTGACTTATCATGTCCCAATAAAAGCATCATAAATTGAAAATATTATAATTTGAATATCCATTTAATATACCTAACCTACCAATACATCATAGCTTAGCCAAGAGTGCCTTAAATATGCTCAGAACATTTACAGGAGCCTTAGGTTGGGCACAGTATTCTAATGCAAAGCTTATTTTAAAATAAAATGTTGGATATTTCATGTAAATAAGTGGCATTGTAGAGCAGTTATCAGTTATTTACTCTTTGATTGTGTTGCCGACCGGGAACTGGGGCTTGCTATTGCTGCCTGGCATTATGAGAGAATACTATAGCACATATTACTAGACCAGGTAAAGATCAAAATTCAAAATTTGAAGTATAGTCTCTACTGAAAGGGCATTGCTTTCACACTATTGTAAAGTTGAAAAATTCTGTACTGTTTTTCATGATGTTTGTACTAATTTACATGCCTGTTATAAGTTGGGGATTGGCTGTATGTATAAATGTTACGTCTTCTTCATTTAGTAACTTTTTTCCTATTTTATAATTTTCTTCTTTGTCTCATGTAACAAATTTTGTCTTCAAGTTTAATTTTTCTGATATCTTTTATCCCATCCAGCCCTCCTATGGTTTTATGTACATCTAATATATTTCTTATAATAACATTTCAACCTACTTTTTTCTTTGGTTCCCAAATGAGTTTTACAGAAAGCATAGAATGGATCATTTTAAAATCCACTTACATAATACTTGTATTTTAATCAAAAAGTTTAAATCTCTTTAATCATTATTAAAGAAGAAGAAAAATTAAAATGGACAACTTAGATTTGCCATTTGCTATTTGTTTGTTAAATATCTTAAATATAAATAAATAAATAAATATCTTAAATATTTTTCCTCAGTTTATCAATTACCACCTTCTTTGAAGGTTAATAGAAATTTTCTAATTTATCATTTTAAAACCTCTTTTGTTTTAGGCTTTCAACAGTTCAATTATAATGAGTCTCTGCATGCACCATTTTGAGTTTATTTTGCCTGAAGTTTGTTGAGCTTCAGGGATGTGTAGATTAATGTTGAATTTATTTAAATCAAATTTGGGACCTTATTTTCTCATATATTACTTCTCCCTATTTCTTACTCTTTTCTCCTTCAAGGATTCCCTGGAAGTATATGTTGGTGTGCTGCATGATTATTTTCAAGTGTCTTAGACATGTTCAGTTTTCTTCCTTAAATTTTTTTCAGCTTCTCAGACTTAATTATCCTAATTGACTCAGCTACAACTTTGCTAATTTATTCATCTGTCTCCTCATGTTCTCTCTTGAGTCCTTTCAGTGAATTTTTGAGTTCCATTTTTCTGTTACAGCTTCAGAATTTCTATTTGATTCTCTAATTATAATCTCTTTATTGATATTGTTTACATAGCAGTATATTCTTTTTATAATGTTCTTTTATTGCTTATGCATGCTTTCCTTTAGCACCTTGAGAATATTTAAAATAGATAATTTTAAGTCTCTTTAATAAATAGTAAGTATAGTGTCTTGTTTTTCTTAGGTGCATTTTCTTTAGTTTCTGTAGTTGCTTATTTCTTATATGGGCCATCCTTTCTTTGTACTTTGCAACTCATATACGTGTATTTGTTTTTTGGTGACAACTGGATATATGGAATATTATAATGTATTAACAATAATAACCAGATCCTCTCTGCCTCCCCAAGGTTCACTGAGACTAATTATTATAGCAGTTGCTATTAGTGACTTTCTTATTTTGAATAGTCTGTATTTTTTATTGAAAGTGGCTCCTAAAGTCTCTGTTCTGTTTGTTGAGTGGTCAGGAGGTGATGGAACAGAAATTTTCTTAAGTTTCTAGAACCAGAAAATAAACTAAAATGAAAAATCTCTAGGCTTTGCATATTATCTCTGTTTCTATATTTAGGCACTTCCTCCACACTCAGCAAGATACTTTACAAGTCTGGTTTATGACACCTACTTCTAGTGTTAAGCCAGAAGGTCAGCCAGAGGTAAGAGCTTTTAAACTCCTCAGGTCTCTTCTGATTGTTCTCCCAGCACTTGAGTACACGTAGGGCTGTCCACATTTTCCAGCATAGGCAATAGCTCTTCAAAACCCTTATTTCCCATTTACTATTCAGCATTTTTTTCTCCAGCTTTTTGTTTTACAAATTGTTGAACTCAGATATTATCGCTTGCCCAAGGTGCCAGTGACTAATGCATTAGCCTTTAAATATGTTGAATTAACGTTCCTTGGGTAACTTGCTCAGCACTGGGAGAATTACTACTTGAGTAAAATAAATGTGAGGACTTTGATTGGCCCTCCAGTAATCCACCAGAAAGATCAAACAAACAAACAAAAGAACCCCATCATTTATAAGAAAATGTCCCTTCATCTCCCTCCAATACTATACTGGATGCTTTGCTGTCTTCAAAGCCACAATGAGCTTGCATATATGTTTGTGTGTGTGACAGAGAGATAGTAGGGAGTGAGGGCAAGTTAATTTAAAATGTAACAAAGTTCTCTGTTGTTCAGCTGTTGTTTTGTTGTTTTCCTACTATCCCTCTAATTGCTGAAAACTTTGGTTCAATTATGGAGTTTGTGAAGATACTGAGTTTTTCCAGTTTATTGTTTTTGTAGGTGGAAGAAACCCTTGAAGTTTTGTATTCCATCATTTTCCTTGATGTCATTCCATTTTACAGTCCCCAAAGTTATGATTCTTTTAGACCTAAACAGAGAGTGAAATTAATGAAACTTGTCAAGAACCTAAACACATGTAAAACAAATATTTGAGACATAAACAAAAATTCTTTCTGATAGTGGAGAATTAAGAGTATATCTCCCCCCAAAAAAGTATTGAAAGAAAATAGATAATAACGCATGTAGGGACAAGAGTTATATAATATCTAAAAGATAATACATTATTTTATTTTTAGTTTTGATTTTTATAGATTTAGAGAGTATAAGTGTGATTTTGTAACATAGATATATTGTATGGTGGTGAATTCTGGGCTTTTAGTGCAGCCATCACCTGCATAATGTACCATGTACTCATTAAATATCCATATTAAACAAGTAAGAAAACATTTTATGGCATAAAGCAATTTAATTATATCTTAATAATGCAAATTTTATCTGTTTATCTCAAAGTGTTATCATTTGGAATGAAGAACAATGTTAATTAACACAGAACAAAATAAAAATGTAAGCAGAGAAAGCATAGAAGAGAAAAAAAACAAAACATTTTTATAAATATGAGTAGTACAACTTATGGCTTAAAAATGAATTAAAAATAAACTATTCCTTGAAAATTAATGTTGCTTCATGGAGAAAAAGTCAAAATTGTTCTCATGGAAAATCTATTTTATTGTTGCATTTATGATTCATTCATTATTAAAGAGAAAAGATTGAGAATAAATAAAGCATATTTGCATGAAAAGTTTTCAAAGTACATGTCTGAATATTTTTGTTAAATTCATCTCCACTGATATCACATTATTTGAGTTATTTGTAAATTCTTTTTTATTTTACAATCAAATTGATTATTTCTAGTATATGATAGTTAGTTGATGTTAATATTGAATCTAGCTTCCTGAAACATTGCTAGAAATCACTCTTTGACATCACTATTGATTTGACTTTGGTAGATTTGATTTTGTAGGATTTATTAAATTGATGATGATGCCATAAATGAAGAGATATTTTTTATTTTCAATATCAATGAATTTAATCTTTATTTATTTATTTATTTATTTTTAGAGGAAGGGCTTTATTTCAGCCTGTGGAGCTTATGGCATAGAAGAATTTGAAATGGCCACATTCTCTGACTGGCTTGGTCTTTCCTCTTTCATCTCTAGTCAAAAAGTTCCAACCCACAGGTACCTTTCTCATTGGTCAGTTTGGATCAAGTGGGACAAGGTGTTCCAGCTCCCATAGAATTACAGAGTTTCACAGAAGTGAAAATTTCCAAGTTTCAGGAAGTCTACAAATTCCCAAGAGCTGAGTCAACATGGAGAGGACCCTGCAGGTGTATCCTTGTGTTCTCCTTGACAAGATCTGTTTTCCTAGACCTCACCCTTCTTGGGTAGCCTCTCTCATTCCCACCTTTGAGACCCCCAAAATATAACTTGGGGTCCCTATATCAGCTTGCTTCTGTAGGAGCCAGTATTAATCACTTTCATATTTGACTTTATATAACTTTTTTACAAAATCTAAGGCATAGAAGTATTTCTGATCTGCCTATAGTTTCTTTCCCAGTTCCTTCTGCTATAGCACCCTCACATAGACTACAGGCATCAAACTTCAGAGTCACCTGGCTGGGCTTTTCTATTTCTATGGCTTGGAACAGCATTCATATTTCAAGGACTATGACTTCTCTCAGGTTCTCTACTGAGGCCCTAATTGTACCATGGTGGTGGGCTAATGTACATATGAGTTTTGACTTGTCTCTGTGTTACACATAGAGTACTGTATCTGATTATGAGTGCAAGTTCCCTTCTGGGTGAGTTTGCATTCATAAAAGCTATAAAGGAGTCTCCTTTTATCCTATTTCAGTGGTGTGTGTACACAGATCACATCCCACCTCCCCTTTTCCCAAAGTCCAAAGGCCAATTAAGACAAGTCCCATGAGGAGTTTCCTCAGGCTTCAGCCATGCGTTGATCAGCCAGCTCCCAGTATGTGGCCAGAGCAGGGCAGGTTGACCATCTTAAAAGTTACCTTTGTTTCTCATGGGGCAGTAAAGCTCTCTTCATCCAGCTCTGATGAATCCAGGCAAGGATTCCTTCCATTTTCACTGCTGTGCCTATGGTCAGGATGATGGTGTAGTTCCTTCTACCTTGGTTTGAGGGGGACCTGGTTCTTGACCTAGACTTGATCCGCTTGATCCCCCAGAGAAAAAGAATGTACAGACACAAAAAACTAAATGGAACATGGTTAATTACCCAAGTGGAGGTCTTTCTTGTTACTTCTCTTCCTAGGGCCTGTTTATTTAATTCAGTCCCTTCCCCCTTAGTAACTTTAAACAATGGTTTGGCATTCACAGAAATTCTCAGGGCTTTCATCTGGCTTCTGCATGACCTCAGTCACCTTGCATATATTAATGGCCTTCTGGGTCCCTTACACTGACAGGGACAAAGTCAATATTGAGTTCAATGTAACAGAATGAAACCATTTAACAGTTATCTACAAACATTTACAAGTTCTGGGTTTCAAGGTTGAGGTTTCCATAATGAGAACATTAGTATTCCTAATTATAGACTTAGCACAATTCTTAAGATAATAGATAGTTTTAGAAGTTTCTACAGAAATGATCCAACATTTTAGACAATTCAATTGAATATTCCTGAACATCAGCTTCATGTGAGGCCACTTATGAGGTTATGCTACACTCACACCATTTACTGGGAGATTCTCATTCAGGTTCTAATTTTTCCTGAGGTATCTATATAGACACAATAGATAACATCTCATACTGTACAAGTTTTTCCAGTGTAGCCAACAGGCAATCTTTCTTGGGCCTGAAGTTTCAAAGCAAATATAACTACTGTATGTAATTCTATACTCTTTGGCCAGTCTCTTAATCTCATTTAACAGATCAGTTTAGTAAAATAGCTATTCTCCATTTATGAGCTGGTGTTGCAGACAAGGCTAAAATCTAATACACATGGGCCATAGCTTTTTCCCCTTTAGAACCATTTCTGTCTCTTTAATTTCTCTCTTTACTAAAGATGAATTATAGCAGAAGTAACTTAGTTGCCAAAATAAACTATACCTTTAGTATACTAGGTCTGATTATTTGCATAAAGTGCAGCAAAAATAATTATTAACCATCTAGGCTTTTCTTCCCTTTAAAATTGGCTTTGCTTAAATGTTTTATAAGGAATCTCAGATTAGACTTGAAAGCCTTCCCCAAGCCCAGGTTTCATCTGTGCCATTAGATACCTCTATGCATTGGGTAAATTCCTCTTCTCTTGAGGTCCCCAAGTAAATTGTTTTTTCTGGACCTGTCAGAAAGTGACCTTCATTACTTACCACAGATCAGGAAACATTATTGATGGGTATCTGGCCAGTTTTTCCAAAGAGCTTTTTTAATTGGCCTTGTAAAGTCAACCTTAATTCCTTAATGCAGTCTGGACACTTCTGAGAATGTTATTCCAGTCAAAGCCTTGGTAAAATAACCATTGCTTTCATTATGTCCTATAGAACAAGATTCTTATTGAACTTATGCAAATAAGATTTGAGATTCTTATTGAACTTATGCAAATAATTGTATTGTCAGAAATTAAGAATACTTACAAGTGGCTTTCAAATTCTGGAGAAATCAGGAGAGAGAAAAAATACATGTTTCAAATTCTGTTTATATGTACATACATTGCTGAAAGCTACAAATAATTCAAGAGACAGAAAATGACTTTCTTGAATTTTGGAAAACAGAACACAGACAGAATCAGCAACGTTTCAAACAAAACGCCATAACAAACCAGCCCAGTTCCATATAACTGATTTCTGTTCTGTTTAAAGTTAGGTTAGCAATACTCATGAACATGTTAGCTTTCTAATTAAAGTTGTTGTGGTTAGCTTTTAGTGCAAAGGTATTTAATTTCCAAAGAAATCACAAATTTGAATTTGAGAGAATTCATCAGCCTCTCCTAATATTTATTTTGAAGGACAAACTTTAAACTCAGGCTGTTACAAAAAAACACTTTCTGAGATAAATTAAAATTATTACTGACAATATACACTAAGATAGACCAGTATTTTATAGTATTGGAAAATACATATAAACTTAATCCACACAAAATTAATCACTATTTCATATTTGACAATATTTCCTATGCATTTTAAACAAACCAATTAAGCCTAATATGTGTTTCTTAGACTTTCAGTCACCTTGATATATCAAAAAAGACCAAATTTAGAGTTTTGATTCTGGAAGATTTGTCAAATATCAAAGGCTTAAGACTTTTGTTCAAACAAGATTACAAGCCAAAAGATTCTAAATGAAATACATAGTCAACTGGATCACATGTAAATTCTTTCATGAATTCCCTTTTATGAGCTTCATTTAAGCTGCACAGATAATCTACAAACATTCTAAACCTTCTGGATTGCCAGGCCTATCACTCTCTTAAATAACTATTCTATTTCAGAACAAAATTTGCCACACAAGATCCTTTTCTTACATAATGCCATTTTATTTTCTGTCTAATTTCTCTCACTCTCAAAAACCACTTTTCACAAAACAGGATCACAGTTTTTCTATGAAGTTAGTTATTTGCTTGGTTAGACTGATAATTAGAAGATTCAAAAGGCAAGAATCTTATACTTTAACAAAGACTCAGTTTCCCAAACAATTTAAACAACCAAATTATTACATTTCACAAATAAGAGACATTTTATTAAATATAACATTGATACAGGATTTTCCTACCCAGGACTGGACAGGGAATCTACATTTTTCAGACTCAGATGAGCTTAGAATCAGATTTCCATCCCTAGGCACAAACAGGCTGCACCATGCAGGCCACACCCTCTGAGCTCTAGCAAGATCATGACCAAAGTAGCCTGAAATGTTTTGGATGGCTCTACCCTGAGCAGGGAGCACACACCCTAATCTTCTCCGTAGACAAAAACTACAAAGACCTGATAACCTTGCCCAAGGGGAGGGACTGCATTCATTTATTTGTTAAAACATTCATCAGGTTGTAAAGGTGCTTTTTCCATCTACCATGTCCTGGCCAAAATATCTCTTAGGGCCAATATTTTCCCTAGACAAAGGACTTATGCAGGAGAACTCTGACTTAGGTTTCTTGCCCTCTGCCGGTGGCTCTGGTGGTCTCCACTCCCTCTCCATGCTCCTCTATCCAACAAAATTCCACTTTATCACTGATCTATTGCCCATGGTCTCAATTCTTGAATCCCCAACCAAGGACTCACTGGAGAAATTCCAGTAACAAAACCATAATAGTCATCCTTTCTGATGTCTTTTTCTTTTCTCCCTAAGTCTCGCATGGCCACATGGCCACCAAGGACTAGATCTGTGTGGGAAACTGAAAGCAGAAAACCTGGAACTTCCAGTTTCTGTCAGAATAGTCAGGGGGCAAAGTTGGAGTAGGGAAGAAGGAGCCACTCACACTATCATTTTGCTCTGTGAAGAGGAGGTGGGAAACCCCACCTATTGTGACCCATCTCAGTCAATCTCCAAGCACTCATATGCACACAATTTCAACCCATTTCTTAACCTGGGCAACCTCAATTTCCCACTTAAATTGCCACTTATCTGTAGGAGGCAAACCAACACTCCCCTAGACCCTGTGAGGGGAGGTCCAACCCCACCCTCTAAGTTCATCTCAGTCCCACCACATCCACATACTTTCATACACCTGTCAACAGGCCTGGGGACAAGAACAGGTGTGTGTTCTCTTCTCAGATGATCACACTTCCCAGTCAGAGAACCAAAAATGTTACCAGAAGATGAGGCCCAATGGAGAGAAAGAGCACCCAAACACCATGTTTAAAAGAAGAAGAACTTTATTTCAGCCAGCAGAGCTTATATCATAGAATTCAAAATGGCCATGTTCTCTAATCTTTATATTCTTGACTTAATGTAATGTTGAGCCCATTTGGTTAAATGTTTCATAGAACTGATAAGAGTTAAAAATTATTGAATTTTCCCCTTGTTTGGCAGGATGGTGGATATTCTTCATATATTCTCCTTATTAGTTTTTGGAGGTTACCATGTAGGTATAGTTTGTTAAGAGTTTTTATCCAAAATGTACATGGTAGGATTTTTTTTTTAATTCTAATGTATAAATACTGAGATTATGATTTTTGTTTTGTTTTTGTGTATTTACATATTGATTATTTTTCTAAAAATAAACCAACTTTGAAGTCCTAGGGAATATCTACATAATCATGAGGCATTATCATTTTATTATTTATATATTGTTTATTGCATATATTGTGTTTGACTTGTTAAAAATCTATCAAGAAATTTTCCATTTATGTACAAAAGAATTTTTGTTTTCTTATAATTGGTTTTTACAAGGTCTTTGTGTAGTTTTGATGTCACTGTTTTCCTGCTCTTACAAAAGGAGATAAGACAGGAAATAGTTTCTTCTCTTTAATTTTCTGGATGTATTTGTGTGAGATAGAATTACTTCCTTCTTATTTTTAATTCTTATGTATACATAATTGTTACACATATTTATATTGTGATCAAATCTGGATAATTGAAATATCTATCTCCTCAAACACTTATCATTTCTTTGTGTTAGGAAAATTCCAAATCTACCCTTCTAGCTATTTTGAAATATATGTGTACAACAAAATATTTTTAATTATAGGCATGTGTTTATGCTGCCAAATAATGAAAGTTATTTTATCTACATGTGTCTCACTATATTTTTGTACCTGTTAACCAACTCTTCTCCCTCCCTGCTACCATCCTCTAAAACCACCATTTTATTCACTACCTTCATGAGGTCAATATTTTTAGCTCCCACATATGAATGAGAACATATGATACTTTTTTTGTGCCTGTCTTATTTGATTTAACATAATATCCTATACTTCCATTGTATTATAGCAACTGACAAAATTTTATTTTTATTTATGGCTGAAAAATATTGCATTGTGCCATATTTTTAACCCATTCATCTATTTATAGACACTTAGGTTGATTTCATACCTTGGCCAATGTGGATGACGCTTCAGTAAACACAGGAATACAGATACCTCTTCAAAATGCTTCAATATTTCTTTTGGAAATATATCCAGCAGTAAGATTATTAGATCAAATAATAATTCTATTTTTAGCTTTCTGAGGAACCTCCAGAAAACTAGATATACTAATTTACATTCCCATCAACATTTTATGAGCATTCTCTTTTCTCCACATCTTCACTGGCGTTTGTTATTTTCTGTCTATTTGAGAATAGGTTTTAATTTGTATATTTCTAAAAATTTGTGATGTTGAGCATTTTTTAAACATCTGTTGCCCATCCATATTCATATGTCTTCATTTGAGATAAGTCTATTCGATATTTTGCCCACTTGTAAATCATATTTTTGATTGTGTGTGTGTATAATTTGTTTGTCTGTTTTTGCTATTGCACTCAACATATTCTGGTTATCAATCCCTGTTTGGAAGAATAGTTTGCAAAATTTTTTTTTTTTTTTTTGCTCATTCTGTAGATTATCTTTTCACTTTGTTTATTGTATTCTTTTCTGTGTAGAAGATTTTAGATTGTATTGGTAAATTTTTTATTTGGTTGCCTTTGCTTTTGAGTTATTACTCAGGAAATCTTTGCCCAGACCAGCATCTTAAAGTGTTTTCTCAATTTGTTCTTCTAGTAATTTTTAAAGTTTTGGATCTTACATTTGTTTTTAATCCATTTTGAATTGATTATTTGTATTTGGTAAAAACAAAGTGGTCTAATTTTATTCCATTGCATTTGAATATCCAGTTTTCCCAGTACCATTTATTAAAAAGACTTTCATGGGGGCAGGCCTGTGGGTCAAAGGAGTAGGGCACCAGCCTCATATGCCAGAAGTGGCGGGTACAAACCCAGCCCTGGCCAAAAACTGCAAAAAAAAAAAAAAAAAAAAGGAAAAGACTTTGGTTTGTGTAAGTGTGGATTTGTTTCTGAGTTCTGTTCTGTTGGTCTTTGTGTCTGTTGTTATGCCAGTACCATGCAGTTTTGAATACTGTAGCTTTGTAGTATATGTATTTGCAGTCAGGTAATGTGGTGACTCCAGTTATGTTCCTTTTGCTCAGAATTGCTTTAGCTATTTGTGGTCACTCATGGTTCCATGCAAGTTTTAACAGTGTTGTTTTCTATTTCTGTAATGAATGTCATTGGTATTTTGAACAGGATTGCATTGAATCTGTAGATTGCTTTGAAAAGCATGAACATTTTAATGATATTAGTTCTTCCAATTCATAACCATGAGATGGTTTTTGTGTGTGTGCGTGTCCACTTCAATATCATTGATTAATTTTTTGATCATCATATAGGTCTTTTACTTTTTTGGTTAAGTTTATCCTAGGTATTTTCTGTAGCTGTTTTAAATGGATTTATTTCTGGATTTCTTCTCTGGAAAGTTTGTTGTTAAAGTACAGAAACACTACTGATTTTACTACCTTGTTTTGTACCTTACAACATAAAGAAAAACCATCTTGGGCTGTGGAGTTGGGTAAATCCTGGTCTCTAGAGATTTTGCTGCTTCAATATTCTTTTTTTTATTATTATTAAATTATAGCTGTGTACATTAATGCAATCATGAGGCACCATACACTGGTTTTATAGACCATTTGACTCATTTTCATCACACTGGTTAACATAGCCTTCCTGGCATTTTCTTAGTTATTGTGTTAAGACATTTATATTCTACATTTACTAAGTTTCACATGTACCCTTGTAAGATGCACTGCAGGTGTGATCCCACCAATCACCCTCCCTCTGCCCATCCTTCCCCCTCTCTTCCCTCCCTCTCCCCCTTCCCCCTATTCTTAGATTGCAACTGGGTTATATAATAGCTTTCATGTGAAAGCCATAAATTAGTTTCATAGTAGGCCTGAGTACATTGGATACTTTTTCTTCCATTCTTGAGATACTTTACTAAGAAGAATATGTTCCAGCTCCATCCATGTAAACATGAAAGAGGTAAAGTCTCCGTCTTTATTTAAGGCTACATAATATTCCATGGTATATATATATATATATATATACCACAATTTATTAATCCATTCATGGATTGATGGGCACTTGGGCTTTTTCCATGACTTAGCAATTATGAATTGGGGTGCAATAAACATTCTGGCACAAATATCTTTGTTATGATGTGATTTTTGGTCTTCTGAGTATATGCCTAGTAGAGGAATTATAGGATTGAATGGCAGATCTGTTTTTAGATCTCTACTACCAAATCTTATGATGTGTGTCTTGAAAAAGTTTTCTTAACCAAATGTCACCATAGACTAATTGATCATCTCTCTTTCTTCAGTAGCATAAGCTAACTAGTAACAGGCATGCTGTATTAGTATTTCCCTGCACATCTGCTTAAACAAGTTAAAACTAAACACTTACCGAGGTGACCCCAACCTTAACCCTAATCCTAGAATCAGTTTGTGTTTCTTTTCAAATATGTGTATATGAGTATGCATGTGATTTTAATTATGTGACTTCATTAAACATTATGTAAATCAATGACATAGAGGGTTATGGAAAGAATGTTGTATTTTTATGAAAACAAAGTTGAGTAAATTTATAAATAACTTTGTCAAGATGAATTGATTAATAAACTGCTGCTTGAATGGTGTGGCTGAGACATTAATAAAATTTTCTAAGACTCCATTCAGCACTCAAATTTCTTCCTAAGTCTCTAAATTTTTGTTTTATTTTTTTTAAAAGCCAGATTGAATAGTATACATTGTGCTGTGGTTGCGGTTTATGAAAAATGAAAAGCAGGCTCAATCAACGTATACACTGAAGGAATGTATCTTGGCATCATTTCAAATGAACATGGCTTTGTAAGTTTTAAATAAAATATTTATAGCATATATATATATATATATATATATATACACACATCATTTCTAATGACTCATAGGTTTAATCAAGTTTTGTTTGCAGGACTACCTACTAGTTTATTCCAGTCAAACAGCAGGGTTTCTAGCAAACACTTAATACAGCACTTTTCACAGTATAGTGTTTACTAAAACTTTTATCTTCTTACTAGCTTATAAACTCTCTGATTACAGCAACAGTGAACCACCAAGCATTGTATATAATTTGAAGGATTATGCATACTATTCTAGTACTTACTGTTTTAATATAAAAATAAGTCCAACAATCTGATAATTTGCAATAGCCTAAAGATAAAGTCAAGTGTTTTTCAACTTTGATCCTAGGAAAGCTAAGGCATTCAGTGCCTTTACTGTCTAGCTCCAGGGTAAGAACTGTTGCAAATGTCACCCAAAATACAGCTTTTCTTCACTCCTTTAAATAATATGTTCTATGTCTTGAAATAGTAAATAATTGGCTTGATCCAAAGCACCCTCTCTTATTTACCATTCCTGTTAGGCTCTCTAGGGAAGGGAGCTAGTGTTTAGTAGATACACAGTGCATGGCAGAGGAGGGTTAGGTACTTTACATGACATGTAATTGTCAAAGTGACCCTGCATGGTAAATATTATCAGGTTCATTTTATGAATGAAGAAGCTAAAACACTACGAAGAGAAGTAATTGTGCAGTGTTATATAGGAAATAAAGGTTCACGTACACCTTGTCTAATTTCAATTTCCATAGTCACTGTGATGCCTCATGATACATATGTTATGGAAGAATAATTATGTAATGTGGGTTAAAATAGCATTAAGAATGTGAAGGGAGTAGATTTTTATATAACCACAAACATTTACATTTATATATTATCACGTGCATATTTCTGTAAATTCTTTACTTGCAACTCTTTTTGCTCTGATGTGTTACATAAAATATGTAGAAACCCTTCCAAATGTATTTCTGTCATTTTCCATTATTATGTCACATCATGCCAGTGACTCCATCTATTCCTCTGTGTTCCACTGGGTGCCCTCAACTGTGTTTTCCCAGAAATTGTGTTGTGTATTTATTGTGCAATGCTGACAGTTTCCGACATCATTTGTTTTGATGAGTAGCCCATCTTTTAACACCTGACCAGTTCTCTTAATCCTTTAGGTAACCACTGTGAAAACAACCAGTAGCAGCTTCCTGGTATCAGAGAGAACACTTAGGCACAGAATAAATTCTGTCCTTGGCCATGTTCTTCAAAACAACAGCAGGTATGATCCATAAAACTCGATTGTCTTTTCTTTAGCCAGGGAAGAGAGAATTTTCTCTTTTCCTCAATAAAAGTTCTAATCAAAGAAGGACTCCATTGAGACTAAGGCTGAATGTGAGGTGTACCTATTTTTGCCCTTCTCCACTATGCATATTCTATTAGTAACTGAATAACAAAAACAGATTTTAGAAGGGTAAAGTTGCAAACCCTTGGGGAGGAAAATGACTTGTTCTACCAGGCACTTCACTAAAGCAGCTCTGGCAGGGACAATTACAACATAATTTATCACCAGAAAGCACACCAAGATGCAGAATACATAATTATCTTATCAGTAAGCAGAAAGCACTGGCAAAACTCATGTGAATTAAGAACCAAAAGTGCAAGTCTTCAGGAAATTATAAGATGTCAAGCAATCAGTAAAGTTGAGATGAGTGCTAAAAGTCTTTCAGAATGCATATTTATTTATGTATTGGCTGAAATCCGTAACACCACAAAGGGTTAAAAATACGCTGCAAGTTGAGGAGTCAAAATGGCTTGTGGGGATGTCAGGATATGTGTGAACCTAAAAATTTTCTCTCAGAGAACTATGTATTTTGGCATCACAGAAAAATAAAATTCTTTTCATTTGCTCAGAGCCTGAGGTACATCATCCAGGGCCTAAATTGCATTCAATGCACAGTGGTTAGGTTTTCTCGGGTATAGTTCCAATGTTATTTTGTTTTTAAGTGAATCTATGTTGTATATAAACTATTAATATTAATTTGTTCTTTTCCACAGTCACCTGCACTAGACATGTAATATCTTCCATTGAACACTTAAGTTGTACGTTATCCTTTCCAACCTTTCTCACCTGCACATTGGTAAGAGAACTGCTAAAGGCAGAAGAGGAAAGAACGATCTCTCTTATCCCACCCATTCTCCAGGAGTACCACGCCTACCAGCTGATTCTGATGAAAACTAACACTTAAGAACCACTACACGTAAAAAAACTGAATTAATCATTTCAAACAAAGATAAACACCAGGCCCAGATACCTCCCCTTGTGAGTTTTATTAAACTTTCAAAATGAAATAATAGAAATGCAAAACAAACATTTTTAGAAATAAAAGTGGAATCTTTTGAACTGATTTCAGGTCTGCATAACGCTGATCCCAACCTGATAAGGACATTATAGAAAAAGAAAACTATAGACCAATATTCTTCTTGAGTTCATACACACACACACACACACATATATAAACAAAATATCAGATCATTTAAACTAACAATAGGGGGGAAAGCAATACATCATGACCAAGTGAGGGTTATCTCAGTAATGCCACTTTAGGCAAGAAAATCAATAGAAAATCAATGGAAAATCGATCAACCCTGCAATTCACGATATTAATGAAATAAATATATTACAGAATGCATTTAATAGATGTAGATAAGTCATTTGACAAAATTCGATGGCCATTAATGTTAAAAATCTCCCATTGATGTAAGACTAGAAGAAAAAATTCTAAATTCGATCAAAACAGTCTATAAAAAACCAACAGGTAACCTCCTACCTGGCTGTGGAACGCTATATATAGAGCTCATAGAACAGAGGCTGGAACAAAGTGAATACTACAAACAAGTCTGCAAAAAAGCAATTACATAAATTCTTCATTTTCCTTGTCATGGATATTATAAGTAACTACATACTGTGAAATTTATGACATGATATAAAATTACAACTTTTATTCTGGCAAAAAGACCTTTGATAAAAGTTTTTTTCTTTCGTGGCTCTTTTTCCTTTTTTTAAGAAAACTTTCTTTATATTTGGTTTTGAAATGTAATGGCATTCTGAATCCTTTTAATACAGGAAAAGAGAGATTGTGAACCATAAATTTATTTTTAAAAATATTTTTATTATTTTCCTCCTCTCTGAAGAGCAAATAATGTTTTTCTATTTTCAGAGTCTGGGAATTTTTGCAGCAGCGATACAAGTTTCTGATGCATGACTGTGAGAGGGAGTGAGTGTGTATGTGTTTGATCTGTTCTCCACATCGAGATTTCTTCTTATCTTTTCCAACTTTACATGTCTGTCTGGGAGGCTTGGTCTTCATGTACCCATCAGATGTCACTACCCCACATAGAGGTGGTGGCTCACTGGTTCCAATTAGATCTTAGTGTCCCAGTGATGTTTCCAAGACAGACCTTAAAATTCAATTCCCCACTTAGAGCGCTGAAGTGTTTTTCTGCTTCACTTTAGGTTACTGAAAAATGAGAGTATTTCTTCTTTAAAAAGCTATCTTTACAGTTATTAACTGCTCCTCTTTATTTCAAGCTCTCTGAACTCTAGTTCTCTCATCAGATAAAAAGAAAACCCACCTTTACTGATAATAATTCATTTAATCTCATTGTTGCCCTTTGCAATATTATCCTGGCCCAGTTTTATAGATGAGGAGACTTAGTCAAAGTAAGAGTAAGCAATTTATAGTGGTAAAACGAGTGAGTGGCAGAGCTGAATTCTGAACCCAAGCAGGCTATCTCCAGACTTAGATTTTTTTTCTTTCTTTTTTCTTTTCTTTTCTTTCTTTCTTTTTTTTTTTTTTTTTTTCTGAGACAGAATCTCACTATGTTGCCCTTGGTAGGGTGCCATGGCATCACAGCTCCCGGCAACCCAGCAACCTCCAACTCTTGGGCTTAAGCAATTCTCTTGCCTCAGCCTCTCAAGTAGCTGGGACTATAGGCACCCACCACAATGCCTGGCTATATTTTTGTTGCAGTTGTCATTGTTGTTTGGCACACCTGGGCCGGGTTCGAACCCGCCAGCTTGGGTGTATGAGGCTGGCGCCCTAACCACTGAGCTGTGTTCGCTGAACCTGGATTTTTCGCTCTTAAACGTTGCACATACTGCCACTCAAAATAATTAGCTTAATATCTGCATTAAACTCTAGGTTTCCTAAAGTCAGCAACTATTTACCTTCACAGGACCAAGCCCATAATAGATTTCCAAAAAGTAGATATTGAATAACTCAATCATGTCAGCTAACAATTGTTCTTAATTTATAGATGAAGAAATTTAAGTTAAAAAGCTAAAATAGTTCAGAATCAAGCACATCGACAGTACATCAAGATTTGAACCAGGACTACTCTAAATCTAAGTCTTTTCCTCATTTTTTAAAATTCCACACCACACTAACTCTTCTTTGGAAATATGGATATTGCAAGAAAATGAATAAACAGTAAAAAAACAACGGGGAGAATTTGTCTCCTTGCGGGAATATATGTTTAGTATATATAATGTATTAATATTATATAAAATATAATATACATATAGTATATATATAGAAGCCTTTATAGAAGGAGGTACTCAGTCAGCTCCACCCTCTGGTGATGACAGCAAACTTGAAGTAGTTGATTGGATGATGATGGTAATGACAATGATGATGACAATTTCTATGGTGAAGAATTAATCTTATTACCAGAAAACAGTAAAGGCCTGAAGTTCTATTCGTAGGATATGATATTGCTTACCTCAATTAGGCCTTAGACATTATGCATGTAAGCTTTGGTATGCTCAGTAAAAGAGATCTGCTATTTTAATGTTTAAAATGTAGGAAAGTGAAAAATCCACTTCATTCTGTCATAAAATAGCCGATACTGAGTCAGTACAATCATTAAAATAACACTTTGTAATGTAGTTCCCAGTTGTTTATTGCTATAAATTTTTAAACTTTTTACTATATCTTCAACAACACATGAAATATCCTCAAGGAGGAATGAGATAAAAGAAACCTAAGTTACAGAAGGGAGACGGAACTGAAAGATACCAATACAATTGTAATAAAAACATGCAAAGGAAGTAAATCAGATTTGCTTGTATTCTTTACAGATTCAGAGCTAAAAATGGAAAACTTCATATTTTAGCAGATGGTTAATGATGAGTATAATGGCAACAGCGTTCCTGTCATCAGCAACAAACTCAGAAGACCATTATCTGAACAGCGATGTTCAGTGGACTTCTGTCTCGACACATTCATTTGTTTTCTTCTTAAAGAAGGAAACTAAAAACAAACTGGAAAAGCAGACATTTGCTACCATTTGGGGTCAGCTACAGGCACAGCCTCAGAGCATATCCACATAAATAATGGTCCCTCACTGTCCAGACAAGTGGGTGACTCATTCCCAGACTGGCCCTCTGGAGTGAATTGTAATTACTAGACAATTTCACAATTTTCTGTCTCATGTTGTGAATAAATGAAAGCACAGATGTATTGTAATGGACAAATGAAACATTTGTTTTGCCAGTTTGAGTGACCTAATCTAATGTTTCAATCTTTGGATCAATAAAGGGCTAAAGTACCTTCCACCAACTCTTTAAAAGTAGCAAGAAGAGGAAACGGAATCAGTACGATATGTGTTGATAACAACATGTAAACAAGGGCAAACTAGCTTGTCCTTATTTTTATCGTTGTCCTTCTTCCACCCTAAACCCATTCATTCATTCACCAGGTATTTATTGAGTAGCTATCATGAGCACGGCTAAGCATGTGGGTATGTGCACTGTACTGCCCGCTTACGTGAAGAGCTAGAACACCCTGTTGAAATAGGGCAGTGTCGGGCCATTGGAATGACAACCAGTTCAAACAACTGTGATCAGTGAGGCTAGACAGAAAGAGCTCCACCTGGGACAATTAGATGAGGCAAATGAGATTCTTCTTGAACCCCATCAAGACCACTAAATCCATTCATAACTCCTTTTCTTTTCTTTCTTCCTCTTTCTTTTCTTTCCTTCTAAGTTTTTGTTAAACACATTAGCCATCCTTCTTCCTTAATTTTCCTCTTCGCAATTTATATTCCACCACCTAACCTTCCAATAACACCCCTGGCCATACTGGAAATGTACATGTGGTTCTGTATTCTGATCTCAGTAGTCTTTCAAAACACCGGTCCTGGATAAATGCACCTCCCGATCCTCTTCTTGCTGGCATCCACTAACAGTTTTCATATTACTTTGCAATCACACAGCTCTGCAGTGACTGTTTCACTCCTTTTACCTTCTCCTGAAACTCCTGTCCTGGTTACTTTTCACGACTTCCTACTACTTCACAGGGAAAATAGATGCTATCAGACAGACTTCTCCTCAATGTCTAAATCATATGCCCCAAATCACCAAATACATTCCCCGTCATCCATGACCATCCCTGATGTCTCTTTCCTTGCAAGAGAAAAGGTGGTCTTCTTTGCTAATGCTAAATATCCTGGCTGTGTCCCTCAACCTATGCTCTTCCATTTATTTATTTATTTATTTATTTATTTATTTTTTATTGTTGGGGATTCATTGAGGGTACAATAAGCCAGGTTACACTGATTGCAATTATTAGGTAAAGTCCCTCTTGCAATCATGTCTTGCCCCCAGAAAGTGTGACACACACCAAGGCCCCACCCCCCTCCCTCCATCCCTCTTT